>CM065590.1:17699503-17732919 GCA_033119425.1 Bufotes viridis
AGCAGACCCTCGCCCATAATGTTTTAGATGTTTAGCTCGGCAGCAGGCCCTCACCCATAATGTTTTAGATGGTCAGCTTTGCAGCAGGCCCTCACCTATAATGTTTTAGATGGTCATCTCAGTAGCATGCACTCGCCCATAATGTTTTAGATGGTCAGATCAGCAGCAGGCACTCGCCCCTAATGTTTTAGATGGTCAGATCAGCAGCAGGCACTCGCCCCAAATGTTTTAGAGGGTCAGCTCTGCAGCAGGCACTCGCCTATAATGTTTTAGAGGTTTAGATCGGGAGGAGGCCCTCGCCCATAATGTTTTAGATGGTCAGCTCAGCAGCAGACCCTCACCTCTAGTGTTTTAGAGGGTGATCTCTGCAACAGGCCCTCGTCCCTAATGTTTTAGAGGGTCAGTTCAGCTGCAGGCCCTCGTCTGTAATGTTTTAGATGGTCAGATCAGCAGCAGGCCCTCACCCCTAATGTTTTAGAGGGTTAGCACTGCAGCAGGCCCTCACCCCTATTGTTTTAGATGGTCAGCTCAGCTGCAAGCCCTCGCCCATAATGTTTTAGATGGTCATCTAAGCAGCAGGCCCTCGCACATAATGTTTTAGATGGTAAGCTAAGCAGCAGGCCCTCACCCCTAATGTTTCAGATGGTCAGCTTAGCAGCAAGCCTTCGCCCATAATGACTTGGATGGTCAGATCAGCAGCAGGCCCTCACCCCTAATGTTTTAGAGGGTGATCTCTGCAGCAGGCCCTCACCCCTAATGTTTTAGATGGTCAGTTCAGCTGCAGGCCCGCGCTCATAATGTTTTAGATGGTCAGATCAGCAGCAAGCCCTCACCCCTAATGTTTTAGAGGGTTAGCAGTGCAGCAGGCCCTCGCCCCTATTGTTTTAGATGTTAAGCTAAGCAGCAGGCCCTCACCCCTAATGTTTTAGATGGTCAGATAAGCAGCTGGCACTCACCCCTAAAGTTTTAGAAGTTGAGTTCTGCAGCAGGCCCTCGCCCATAACGTTTTAGATGGTCAGCTCAGCAGCAGGCCCTCACCCCTAATGTTTTAGATGGTGATCTCTGCAGCAGGCCTTCGCCCATAATGTTTTAGATGGTCAGCTCGGGAGTAGGCCCTCGCCCCTAATGTTTTAGATAGTCAGTTCAGCTGCAGGCCCTCGCCCATAATGTTTTAGATGGTCAGATCATCAGCAGGCCCTCACACATAATGTTTTAGAGGGTTAGCACTGCAGCACGCCCTCATCCCTATTATTTTAGATGGTCAGCTCAGCTGCAGGCCCTCGCCCATAATGTTTTAGATGGCCATCTAAGCAGCAGGACCTCGCGCATAATGTTTTAGATGGTCAGCTTAGCAGCAAGCCTTCACCCATAATGACTTGGATGGTCAGATCAGCAGCAGGCCCTCACCCCTAATGTTTTAGATGGTCAGATAAGCAGCTGGCACTCGCCCCTAAAGTTTTAGAGGTTTAGTTCTGCAGCAGGCCCTCGCCCATAATGTTTTAGATGGTCAGCTCAGCAGCAGGCCCTCACCCCTAATGTTTTAGATGGTCAGCTAAGCAGCAGGCACTCGCCCATTATGTTTTAGATGGTCAGCTAAGCAGCAGGCACTCGCCCATAATGCTTAAGATGGTCAGATCAGCAGCAGGCACTCACCCCTAATGTTTTAGAGGGTGATCTCTGCAGCAGGCCCTCACCCATAATGTTTTAGATCAGGCATCCTCAAACTGCGGCCCTCCAGCTGTTGCAAAACTACAACTCCCAGCATGCCCGAACAGCCTACAGGTATCAGCCTACAGCAGGGCATTGTGGGAGTTGTAGTTTTACAACAGCTGGAGGGCCGCAGTTTGAGGATTCCTGTTTTAGATGGTCAGCTCGGGAGCAGGCCTCGCCCCTAATGTTTTAGATGGTCAGATCAGCAGCAGGCACTCACCCTTAAAGTTTTAGAGGGTGAGCTCTGCAGCGGCCCTGCCCATAATATTTAGATTGTCAGCTCTGCAGCAGGACCTAACCCTAATATTTTAAATGGTCAGATCAGCAGCAGGCCCTCGCCCATAATGTTTTAGATGGCTAGCTCAGGAGCAGGCCCTCGGCCCCAATCGTTTTAGATGGTTAGATCAGCAGAAGGCCCTCGCCCATAATGTTTTAGATGGTCAGATCAGCAGATGACCCTTGCTCCTAATGTTTTTGAGGTCACCAGCAGGCCATTAATCATAATTTTTCAAGGTTGTATATGGTGCCCTCCATTATGTGTAATAAAGTGTGTATTGTAGTGCCTGTTCCTTGTAATTTTTGGCAGCCCTTTCACTTATTGCATAGGCTTTATGAGTGTAGGAGTCCCACTACATGAACAATTGTACCATTAATGTGAATGAGGCCCTCCTTTATGATAAACAGGTTGCATCGGAGTGCCTCTTCATTGTAATTTTTGAAAGCACTTGCATTTTAATACATGTGAATATACAGGAAAGAATGTTTCCTAGCAATTTTTCCTCTAAAAGAGATTTCATCTTCAGTTTTGTGCGCATAATTGTCAGTCTGTAAAAGTGGCGTACTCACTGCTCACAGACAACATCGTTCCCAGCAGTGCCACATGGGAGTCCAAGATGCGATCCAGCAGACATCCTCCCCATGCTGCTTCCGAACCATTTCAGTGGTGTTTTCATCAATTTCTGACCTTCTTTCGCTGAACCAGACACCCTCCCCACTTCCGTAGCAGGGGGTGCCTGGTTTAATGTTTGGTTTCTCCCATTGACTTCCACTGACCGAGCACCCGAAAGCATCTCAATTTGTTCTACTCAAGCACCCATAGCCCTTTGGTTCTCCACCACCAACACTACTGCCCAGTAGTCCAGCAGATATTCAATGGGGTGGCAGGGTGCTGTCCAAGTATGCAACCGCCTGCTGGTTCAGGTTCTTGCTCCATGTCTAGCTGCTGCTGCTGCTGCTGCTGCTGCTGCTGGTGAGTAGTTTCCTTCACTAGGCAGGCGAAGAAAGCTGCTCATCAGCGACTCTAGACTCAAGTCGCCAAGCAATGGAGCTGGTACTTCTCCTGTACACCCCACACAGCAGCCATGGCAGAACCGAACGTGAGTGCAGAGTGCCCTTCGGGTCAGAGGATGCGAGAGAACGGACAATGGCGAGATAGGCAGCGGCCAACTGACTGCATAGGGATGTGTCTATAGTAGTTCAATTTGATCCTTCCTCAGCAGCTGGTGTAAAGGCCCCCATTTTGGACCGGAAACAAGGTGGTCCAAAAAGGTGGAGAAGCAGTAGTCATCCTCTGCTGAATGGTGACAATTTGCCCTTCACTACACAAGCAAATGAGCACGCAGCGCCATTTGGCAAGCAAGTGACTTGGAGGGACTCTGCCTCCATCTCCACTGCATACTGCCACTGTGTGTCTGGGTCATATGCCTCATCTTCCTTATCTCCCTGTAGCTCCTCCGGCTGCTCCTGCTCCTCCTCTCTCCTGTCACCTGTGTAGAAAACCACCCATTTCTCTGCCACATTGCTTGTGCGCCAATGTCCTCCTCCTCCAGTTCGGGACCCACAGGGTTCCGTGTGTGGCTATGAGATGGTGCAGGCACCGTGGCCTCCAGTCCCCTGGTAAGCAAGATTTAGCAGCATCTGTTCCAGGACATGAATCAGTGGAATGATGTTGTTCATCCTGTAGTCCTGCCAACTGACAAATAAAGTGGCCTCCTCAAAGGGCCCGAGCAAACAGTAGATGTTACGCATGAGCTGCCACTGGCTACCATCGGTTGCACAGGAGTACCCTGTGTCATCAAGAAATCGTTTATGGCTTTTCTCGTTCATATAATCAGTTCAACATATGGAATTCCAATGGGTGGCAACGTCGCATATCAGCCTATGTTGGGGATCTGCTCTCTGCAGCTGCAGCTCAAGGAGGGTGTGTTTGCGGTGTATGAGTGGCTGAAGTGCATGCACAGTTTCCTGGCCATTATCTGGATGACTTGCAGATGGGATGAAGACTTCAGTAACCGCTTACAACCAGATTGAACACATGTGCCATGCAGGGCGCATGGCTCAGCCTCCTTGATGCAGCACCAACACCATGTTCTTCCCGCTTTGTTCAACATGGTTCCACTTTGAGTTGTGGTCGGGGCTTAAACATGAAGGAATGACCCTACCTACTGGATACCTAAAAGTGGTTAGAATTATGCTGGAACCGCGACGACGCTGAAGGGACGCCTGAAGGGGGACATCCCCTGGTGTGAGATAGTGAAAGTAAGGGTGGGTAGGGTGGTACGCTGGAGACGACGCTCACTGTGGGAGGGAACGCCCGCCAGATATAGTCATCATCGCCTCCCACAAACACAGGCCAATGAATCGCCTTAACACTTGGGTGGTCGGAGCTTTAAACATGAAGGAATGACCCCTACCTACTGGATACCTAAAAGCGGTTAGAATTATACCAGAACCGCGACGCTGAAGGGACGCCTGAAGGGGGCCAAAAGGACAACAAACTCGATCAAAGAGCTTTATTACAACCTCCAATTGCGATTTCGCTACCAACGAGCTGAGCTGCAGCCAGGTAATCGGATCGGAAGTAGTGAAGCGCACCGAGGCATTGTGGCACCGTAGACGTCCTCTTCATGGAAACTTATGAAAGAGAATTAGCTCGGACAGGGCACCGGCTGCTATATTTTGGATTTGGGTACATGAACGTAGTGTAATGAATTTGGTGTAGTAACGAGCTAAGCACCTGACGCCTAACAAAGATATCAGTAGGACCAAGCCGTTAATCAAATATCCATGACCGCGACATTGACATAAACATACACCATGTAACCAGCCCATGCCGACCCCCTGCATGCACAGCCGCCATTATAGGATAAAGTTCAACCAACGCTGAAATCTGTGGAACCCAGGATCAACCAACCTCCTCGTCCGCCCATCAGCTAGCCAGTGGGGGCCAAAAAGGGGCAGCAAAACCTGAGTTTGACGTGGCCTCAGGAAACTAGGAGACTTACTGTATACCTCTGCAAATAAAAGAGAAATACCGCACCAATGCCTGGAGAAAGTGGTCCGACATGGAAAGTCAGCAATCGCCTGAACATCAAGGCATATATAAACACTTGATCCTGGAGAGATAAACGCAAGAAACCCTTTAATCTTTACCAATGCCACTAATGTGGTATCATGGCGAACTGATGAAATTACGAGTCGAATACGTATGCGTAAAAAACGTGCGTCAAGCGTAACCCTATTCGGAATCTGGCGCCGAATCCGCAGTGCGGACCAACATCCTAACAGTGCCCCTATACATATGTATATATACACATATACATATAAACGAAACACACATATATATGTATATTTTTTTTTTAAACTAACACTGGAGCCTGAACTCACACTCTGCCCCGCACTTCCAGCTGTGGCCTTATAGAGGGCGCCAGAGCCACTACTATGCGTGTCTGTGGAACCCAGCCAGCAGATCAGAGCGAGGGGCAGAGGGGAGTGCACGCCCGAATAGTGCGGGAAGAGATACTGACTAGAACAGAAACCGTGCCTCCTATGCACCCCACCTCACTAGTAGCTCTGCATGAGGAAAACACATGACAGCCGGCTGCAGAGCAGAGCTGAATACATGGTCAAGTGACCCCTGTAAGCGACTCCTGTGACGTGCTTTCCACATAGTGTAATCTCACACTAAAGCCATATTAAGAAGCCTGACATACCCTGACTAGAACACTAGACTTAACCACTTCAGCCCCCCTAGCTTAAACACCCTTAATGACCAGGCCACTTTTTACAATTCCGCACTACACTACTTTCACCGTTTATTGTTCCGTCATGCAACTTACCACCCAAATGAATTTTACCTCCTTTTCTTCTCACTAATAGAGCTTTCATTTGGTGGTATTTCATTGTTGCTGACATTTTAACTTTTGCTATTAATAAAAATTTAACGACATTTTTGCAAAAAAATGTACATTTCACTTTCTGTTGTAAAATTTTCTAAAAAACTACATTTCTATATAAATTTTTCTCTAAATTTATTGTTCTACATGTCTTTGATAAAAAAAATCCAATAAGTGTATATTTATTGGTTTGGGTAAAGAGTTATAGCGTTTACAAACTATGGTGCAAAAGAGTGAATTTCGGCATTTTGGAGAGCAGCTCTGACTTTCTGGCACCTGTCATGTTTCTTCAGGTGCTAGAATGTCAGGATAGTATAAATACCCCCAAATGACACCATTTTTAGAGAAGACACCCCAAAGTATTCGCGGAGGGCATGAGTAAGTTCATGTATCATTTCATTTTTTTCACAAGTTAGCGGAAAATGACACTTTCTGAGAAAAAAAAAGTAATAAGTCAATTTCTGCTAACTTCTGGCAAAAAAAAAAAATCTCAGACGGACTCACTATGCCCCTCAGTGAATACCTTGGGGTGTCTACTTTCCGAAATGGGGTCATTTGTGGGGTGTGTTTACTGTTCTGGCATTTTGGGCGGGGCTAAGTGTGAGCAGCCATGTAAAACCTAAAGGTACTCGTTGGAATTTGGGCCCCTTTGCGCACCCAGGCTGCAAAAAGTGTCACTCATGTGGTATCGCCGTGCTCAGGAGAAGTAGGGCAATGTGTTTTGGGGTGTATTTTTACATATACCCATGCTGGAGTGAAGAAATATCTCTGTAAATGACAACTTTTTAAATTTTCTTTCTAAAATGGGGTCAAATGTGAGGTGTTTGTGCTGCCCTGGCATTTTGAGGTCTCACTTAATCTTTACGTATGGCCAGCATTAGGAGTTTCTGCGATTCTCCATTATATTGAGCATACGGGTAATGAGATTTTTTCCGTTCAGCCTCTGCGCTGAAAAAAAAAAAAATGAGCGGCACAGAATTTTTCATTCGCATCGATCAATGTGGATGAAAAAATCTCTGCTAAATCAGTGACTGCGGTGCGGTGGGCTGGGCGCTAGCTACCTAACAAGTAGCTAACTAACTGGCGGTGATAAGGGACCCTTATGCCCCATTCACCGTCCGCAATTCTGTTTGCGGAGCGAGTTGCGGACCCATTCATTTCTATGGGGACAGACTTTGTCCCGCTCGGATCGAATTACGGATCCAGCGCTTCGAGTCTGCACTTCCGTTCTGCAAAATATAGAACATGTCCTATTCTTGTCGCAATTGCGGACAAGAAAAGCATTTTCTATATAGTTCTGGCAATGTCGCGGATCTGCAAAAATGCGGAAGCTACATTGCCGGTGTCCGTGTTTTGAGGATCTGTGGATCGCAGATCCGCGGATCCGATCCGCAGATCCGTGAATCCACGGATCCATAAAACACATATGGGCGTCTGAATGGAGCCTTACAAGGGGTGTGATCAATGACAGGGGGTGATCAGGGGGTCTAGATGGGGTGATCAAGGGTTAACAAGGTGGTATAGGTGAGGGTGGGGGGGGTTGAGTGTAGTGTTTGGTGCAACTTTACATAGTTACCTGGTCCTCTGGTGGTCGATCCCAGCAAATGGGACCACCAGAGGACCAGGTAGCAGCTATATCAGAGCGCTGTTCACAAAGCAGCGTCTGATATACATGTTTGATGCGATTTATATCGCATCTACAGCCTGCCAGCGATTGATCATCGCTGGCTGCGCTAGGTGCACTCCTGAGGCGAGATACTGTGAACTCGTCTCGCGAGACTCAGCGCACATATGTCGGGAAGTGGTTAATGTCCCTTCCCCATAATAAAATGTATGTTTTTCTCTGACATTTCATTAATTTTATAACACACCCTTTTTTTAAACACACACACTCTTTCCAGCTCAGCTGCAGGCCCTCGCCCATAATGTTTTTAGATGGCCATCTAAGCAGCAGGACCTCATGCATAATGTTTTTAGATGGTCAGCAGCAGCAAGCCTTCACCCATAATGACTTGGATGGTCAGATCAGCAGCAGGCCCCTCACCCTAATGTTTTAGATGGTCAGATAAGCATTGGCCCCAACTCGCCCCTAAAGTTTTAAGAGGTTGGAGTTCTGCAGCAGGCCCTCGCCCATAATGTTTTTAGATGGTCAGCTCAGCAGCAGGCCCTCACCCCTAATGTTTTAGATGGTCAGCTAAGCAGCAGCAGGCACTCCGCCCATTATGTTTTTAGATGGTCAGCTTAGCAGCAGGCATTGCCCCTAATGTTTAAAAATGGTCCAGATCAGCAGCAGGCACTCACCCCTAATGTTTTAGAGGTGATCTCTGCAACAGGCCCTCACCCATAATGTTTTAGATCAGGCATCCTCAACACTGCGGCCCCTCAGCTGTTGCAGAAACTACAACTCCCAGCATGCCCAGACAGCTACAGGTATCAGCCTACAGCAGGGCATTGTGGGAGTTGTAGCCGTTACAACAGCTGGAGAGCCACAGTTGAGATTCCTGTTTTAGATGGTCAGCTCGGGAGCAGGCCCTCGCCCCTAATGTTTTAGATGGTCAGATCAGCAGCAGGCACTCACCCTTAAAGTTTTAGAGGGTGAGCTCTGCAGCAGGCCCTCGCCCATAATATTTTAGATTGTCAGCTCTGCAGCAGGACCTAACCCCTAATATTTTAAATGGTCAGATCAGCAGCAGGCCCTCGCCCATAATGTTTTAGATGGTCAGCTCAGGAGCAGGCCCTCGGCCCCAATGTTTTAGATGGTTAGATCAGCAGAAGGCCCTCGCCCATAATGTTTTAGATGGTCAGATCAGCAGATGACCCTTGCCCCTAATGTTTTTGAGGTCACCAGCAGGCCATTAATCATAATTTTTCAAGGTTGTATATGGTGCCCTCCATTATGTGTAATAAAGTGTGTATTGTAGTGCCTGTTCCTTGTAATTTTTGGCAGCCCTTTCACTTATTGCATAGGCTTTATGAGTGTAGGAGTCCCACTACATGAACAATTGTACCACAATGTGAATGAGGCCCTCCTTTATGTGATAAACAGGTTGTATCGGAGTGCCTCTTCATTGTAATTTTTGAAAGCACTTGCATTTTAATACATGTGAATATACAGGAAAGAATGTTTCCTAGCAATTTTTCCTCTAAAAGAGATTTCATCTTCAGTTTTGTGCGCATAATTGTCAGTCTGTAAAAGTGGCGTACTACTCGTTCAGACAACATCGTTCCCAGCAGCTACATGGGAGTCCAAGATGCATCCAGACATCCTCCCCATGCTGTTTCCGAACCATTTCAGTGGTGTTTTCATCAATTTCTGACCTTTTCCGCTGAACCAGACACCCTCCCCACTTCAGAGCAGGGGGTGCCTGGTTTAATGTTTGGTTTCTCCCATTGACTTCCATTGACCGAGCACCCGAGCATCTCAATTTGTTCTACTCAAGCACCCAAGCACTTTGGTTCTCCACCAACACTACTGCCCAGTAGTCCAGCAGATATTCAATGTGGGGTGGCAGGGTGCTGTCCAAGTATGCAACCACCTGCTGGTTCAGGTTCTGCTCCATGTCTAGCTGCTGCTGCTGCTGCTGCTGCTGCTGCTGGTGAGTAGTTTCTTCACTAGGCAGGCGAAGAAAGCTGCTCATCAGCGACTCTAGACTCAAGTCGCTGCTAATGGAGCTGGTACTTCTCCTGTACACCCCACACAGCAGCCATGGCAGTGGAACGTGAGTGCAGAGTGCCCTTCGGTCAGAGGATGCGAGAGAATGGACAATGGCGCAGATAGGCAGCGGCCAACTGACTGCATAGGATGTGTCTATAGTAGTTCAATTTGTCCTTCCTCTCAGCTGGTGTAAAAAAGGCCCCCATTTTGGACCGGAAACAAGGGTCCAAAAAGGTGGAGAAGCAGTAGTCATCCCTCTGCTGAATGGTGACAATTTGGCCCTCACTACACAAGCAAATGAGCATGCAGCGCGCCATTTGCGCAAGTGACTTGGAGGGACTCCCTGCCTCCATCTCCACTGCATACTGCCACTGTGTGTCTGGGTCATATGCCTCATCTTCCTTATCTCCCTGTAGCTCCTCCGGCTGCTCCTGCTCCTCCTCTCCTGTCACCTGTGTAGAAAAACCACCCATTTCTCTACACATTGCTTGTGCGCTAATGTCCTCCTCCTCCAGTTCGGGACCCACAGGGTTCGTGTGGCTATGAGATGTAGGCACCGCGTCTCCAGTCCCCTGGTAAGCAAGATTTAGCAGCATCTGTTCCAGGACATGAATCAGTGGAATGATGTTGTTCATCCTGTAGTCCTGCCAACTGACAAATAAAGTGGCCTCCTCAAAGGGCCCGAGCAAACAGTAGATGTTACGCATGAGCTGCCACTGGCTACCATCGAAGTTGCACAGGGGAGTACCCCTGTGTCATCAAGAAATCGTTTATGGCTTTTCTCTGTTCATATAATCAGTTCAACATATGGAATTCCAATGGGTGGCAACGTCGCATATCAGCCTATGTTGGGGGATTCCGTTCTGCAGCTGCAGCTCAAGGAGGGTGTGCTTTGCGGTGTATGAGTGGCTGAAGTGCATGCACAGTTTCCTGGCCATTATCTGGATGACTTGCAGATGGGATGAAGACTTCAGTAACCGCTTTACAACCAGATTGAACACATGTGCCATGCAGGGCGCATGGCTCAGCCCTCCTTGATGCAGCACCAACACCATGTTCTTCCCGTTTTTGTTCAACATGGTTCCAATTTTGAGTTGTGGTCGGGGCTTAAACATGAAGGAATGACCCCTACCTACTGGATACCTAAAAGTGGTTAGAATTATGCTGGAACCGCGACGCTGAAGGGACGCCTGAAGGGGGACATCCCTTGGTGTGAGATAGTGAAAGTAAGGGTGGGTAGGGTGGATACGCTGGAGACGACGTTCACTGTGGGAGGAAACGCCCGGCCAGATATAGTCATCATCGCCCCTCCCACAAACACAGGCCAATGAATCGGCCTTAACACTTGTGGTCGGAGCTTAAACATGAAGGAATGACTCCTACCTACTGGATACCTAAAAGCGGTTAGAATTATACCAGAACCGCGACGCTGAAGGGACGCCTGAAGGGGGCCAAAAAGGACAACAAACTCGATCAAAGAGCTTTATTACAACCTCCAATTGCGATTTCGCTGCCAACGAGCGAGCTGCAGCCAGGGTAATCGGATCGGAAGTAATGAAGCGTACCGAGGCATTGTGGCACCGTAGACGTCCTCTTCATGAAACTTATGAAAGAGAATTAGCTCGGGACAGGGCACCGGCTGCTATATTTTGGATTTGGGTACACGAACGTGTGTAATGGATTTGGTGTAGTAACGAGCGAAGCACCTGATGCCTAACAAAAGATATCAGTAGGACCAAGCCGTTAATCAAATATCCATGACCGCGACATTGACATAAACATACACCATGTAACCAGCCCATGCCGACCCCCTGCATGCACAGCCGCCATTATAGGATAAAGTTCAACCAACGCTGAAATCTGTGGAACCCGGGATCAACCAACCTCCCTCGTCCGCCCATCAGCTAGCCAGTGGGGGCCAAAAAAAGGGGCAGCAAAACCTGAGTTTGACGTGGCCTCAGGAAACTAGGAGACTTACTGTATACCTCTGCAATAAAAGAGAAATACCGTACCAATGCCTGAGAAAGTGGTCCGACATGGAAAGTCAGCAATCGCCTGAACATCAAGGCATATATAAACACTTGATCCTGGAGAGATAAACGCAAGAAACCCTTTAATCTTTACCAATGCCACTAATGTGGTATCATGGCGAACTGATGAAATTACGAGTCGAATACGTATGCGTAAAAAACGTGCGTCAAGCGTAACCCTATTCGGAATCTGGCGCCGAATCCGCAGTGCGGACCAACATCCTAACAGTGCCCCTATACATATATATATATACACATATACATATAAACTAAACACACATATATATGTATATTTTTTTAAACTAACACTGGAGCCTGAACTCACACTCTGCCCCGCACTTCCAGCTGTGGCCTTATAGGGGCGCCAGAGCCACTACTATGCGTGTCTGTGGAACCCAGCCAGCAGATCAGAGCGAGGGGCAGAGGTGAGTGCATGCCCGAATAGTGCGGGAAGAGATACTGACTAGAACAGAAACCGTGCCTCCTATGCACCCCACCTCACTAGTAGCTCTGCATGAGGAAAACACATGACAGCCGGCTGCAGAGCAGAGCTGAATACATGGTCAAGTGACCCCTGTAAGCGACTCCTGTGACGTGCTTTCCACATAGTGTAATCTCACACTAAAGCCATATTAAGAAGCCTGACATACCCTGACTAGAACACTAGACTTAACCACTTCAGCCCCCCTAGCTTAAACACCCTTAATGACCAGGCCACTTTTTACAATTCCGCACTACACTACTTTCACCGTTTATTGTTCCGTCATGCAACTTACCACCCAAATGAATTTTACCTCCTTTTCTTCTCACTAATAGAGCTTTCATTTGGTGGTATTTCATTGCTGCTGACATTTTAACTTTTTTTGCTATTAATAAAAATTTAACGACATTTTTGCAAAAAAATGACATTTTTCACTACATTTCTATATAACTTTTTCTCTAAATTTATTGTTCTACATGTCTTTGATAAAAAAAAATCCAATAAGTGTATATTTATTGGTTTGGGTAAAAGTTATAAGCGTTTACAAACTATGGTGCAAAAAAGTGAATTTCGGCATTTTGAAGCAGCTCTGACTTTCTGGGCACCTGTCATGTTTCTTCAGGTGCTAGAATGCCAGGATAGTATAAATACCCCCAAATGACACCATTTTAGAAAGAAGACACCCCAAAGTATTCGCGGAGGGGCATGGTAGGTTCATGTATCATTTCATTCTTTTTCACAAGTTAGCGGAAAATGACACTTTCTGAGGAAAATAAATAAATAATAAAGTTTCCATTTCTGCTAACTTCTGGCAAAAAAAAAAAAAAATCTCAGACGGACTCTCTATGCCCCTCAGCGAATACCTTGGGGTCTCTACTTTCCGAAATGGGATCATTTGTGGGGTGTGTTTACTGTTCTGGCATTTTGGGCGGGGCTAAATTGTGAGCAGCCCTGTAAAACCTAAAGGTACTCATTAGAATTTGGGCCCCTTTGCGCACCCAGGCTGCAAAAAAGTGTCACTCATGTGGTATCGCCGTACTCAGGAGAAGTAGAGCAATGTGTTTTGGGGTGTATTTTTACATATACCCATGCTGGGTGAGAGAAATATCTCTGTAAATGACAACTTTTTAAATTTTCTTTCTAAAATGGGGTCAAATGTGAGGTGTTTGTGCTGCCCTGGCATTTGAGGGTCTCCGCAATCATTACACGTATGGCCAGCATTAGGAGTTTCTGCGATTCTCCGTATATTGAGCATACGGGTAATGAGATTTTTCCGTTCAGCCTCTGGGCTGAAAAAAATAAATAAATGAGCGGCACAGATTTTTCATTCGCATCCAATCAATGTGGATGAAAAAATCTCTGCTAAATCAGTGACTGCGGTGCGGTGGGCTGGGCGCTAGCTACCTAACAAGTAGCTAACTAACTGGCGGTGATAAAGGGACCCTTATGCCCCATTCACACGTTCGCAATTCGGTTTGCGGAGCGAATTGCGGACCCATTCATTTCTATGGGGACAGACTTTGTCCGCTCGGATCGGAATTACGGATCCAGCTCGAGTCTGCACTTCCGTTCATAAAAATATAGAACATGTCCTATTCTTGTCGCAATTGCGGACAGAAAGCATTTTCTATGTAGTTCTGGCAATGTGCGGATCTGCAAAATCGCGGAAAGCACATTGCCGGTGTCCGTGTTTTGAGGATCTGTGGATCCGCAGATCCGCGGATCCGATCCGCGCGATCCGTGAATCACGGATCCGCAAAACACATATGGGCGTCTGAATGGAGCCTTACAAGGGGTGTGATCAATGACAGGGGGTGATCAGGGGTCTAGATGGGGTGATCAAGGGGTTAACAAGGGGTTAATAGGTGAGGGTGGGGTGGGGGGTTAGTGTAGTGTTTGGTGCAACTTTACATAGTTACCTGGTCCTCTGGTGGTCGATCCCAGCAAATGGGACCACCAGAGGACCAGGCTAGCAGGTATATCAGGCGCTGTTCACAAAGCAGCGTCTGATATACCTGTTTAGTGCGATTTATATCGCATCTACAGCCTGCCAGCGATGGATCATCGCTGGCAGGCTGTAGTTAAACTCCTGAGACGCGAGATACTGTGAACTGCGTCTCGCGAGATGACGCACATATGTCGGGAAGTGGTTAATGTCCCTTCCCCATAATAAATGTATGTTTTCTTTTTTTTTTTTTCTGACATTTCATTAATTTTATAACACACCTTTTTTAAACACACACACTCTTTCTGAACCTTACTACTCCCCCTTGCTGAGTGAATTCACCTGTGCACCCCCTGGATAGAAACAACATGCTGAAGCCTAATTTGTCCGCCCCTCCCCCCCTGCCTGTCTAACAGCACAGTGGCCTGTGCAATACTTTATCGTTCGGGCACACGCTGTGCCCTGCACCCTACGTGTCATGCCGCGTGGGGAGAAGAGCGTGTCTCCCTGGCAGACCGCTCCGGTGCGGTGCTGCTCCCCCCTTACCCAGGGAGCCGACACACCGCCGGCCGGACTTAAAGCAACGATGCTGCTGGATGAGGCAGCTAATTAGCTAGACTGTAGAAAGTCGGGGCCTGGAACTGCCGTGTAGCGCTGCACCCTTGTTGCTTCCTGAGGACAGTACGTAGAGCTCCCACACCATACGCTGGAGACGACGTTCACTGTGGGAGGAAACGCCCGGCCAGATATAGTCATCATCGGCCCTCCCACAAACACAGGCCAATGAATCGGCCTTAACACTTGTCGATGAGAAAGCCAGAATTCGATTTCTTGATGAAGGATGCAGAGTAGTTCCTTCCCGGTGTCAATCTGTTCGCTCAGGCAAACTAGGTGCAGAACAGTGTGACACTGCCATGCCCTGCACATGTGGTATGGTGAAGGAGCACTTTGAATTGTCCCTGCAGTGGAGGCTGAGGACACGGTGGAGGTTGAGGAGGCCTTGCTTCACCTTCTGCCCACAAATTCGGCAAATGGCCATGTTCACCTCCTCCGGTGGCTTAACAAAAAACTGCCACATGGCAGGGTATGTCTCTTTCCTCCCAACCCTCCGCACTGACTGCTTGCTACCGCTGCAGCCACGAACCCCTGCACCGTTACTTTCCAGGCTGGTAGGCTTCTGCGAAGCGAGTGGTCTACCCTGGGCACGTTTGGCTCCCGACCTCCCACTGCTGCCACCCTGCTGGCTCAGCCACTGTCTCACGTTCAAGCTGGCACCTTCTTCTCCTGATGATGATGATGTCCCCCTAAACAGTCTCAGGGCCAAGTGCCTGACCGCTCGCAAGACCTGCTCCCACACGACTCTCATCATAACTACTTGCCTGCCTACCAGAGTAAGTGGCTGATGTCTTCTCCAGATCTTGGCTGGGCAGTAGCTTCTGACTTTTCTCTAGTAGCTCGTCCTCTCTGAAAAGTGGAGCCGAGCCTACGGCATAAAGTGCTTCTCACCCTGAGGGTACTAAAAATGACAGAGGAATGTTCAGGACAGGGGGGGGGGGGCACAGGGCCTGTTCCCGAGCCATGCCAACTAATCATTGTGTCAGAGGGACCCACCGACTGTAAAATAAAAGAATAAAATTTGATTAAAAGTAAATAATGCACCCCAAAAAAGGCTGTAGAACAAAGTAACTTCACCACAGAACGGCTAATAAGACGTACATATATTTCCTATTAATACACCCCATAAATGGCTGTATAGCAATGTAAATTCACCGCCCTTAGGTTCTTTTCTCCATGTCCTAACATGTGCAGCAGCCATTTCAGGAAAAAAGATTATTCGTTACCACGAAGCGCGAGGAAATTCAACTTTAGCGCAAATCGAACTTTTCCTGAAATTCGGATCGAATTCACTTCGTCAGCTTCTATTCGCTTATCCCTAGCTATAACAATGGTCCAGAACAATATAAGTCCTTTACGGCCCACTGGTTAAATATAGTTCCAGCTTTGGCATACCAGCAACTTGGCCAAGTGATGGCAATGCCACCTCTCTCTGCGTTCTCATGTTGTGATTGTGGTACCAATGTCCTTCTACTGCCTCTTCATTCTTGGCCTTGTCCTCAGCTTCTATTGTAGCACTGTTCAGAGTAGTCCTCCAGAATACCTTCTACCCAGAGTATGGTGGTGTCAGGCTGTTCTGCACCTGGCCAGTCTATTCAAACTGAGTCACACCGGGAGGAACTACTTAGCATTATAAGCCAAGAAATCATATTCTGGCTGTCTCCTTGCCAACTGAGGATCGGAACCATGGTCACTGATAACGAGAAGAACATTATGTTGACGCTGAGTTAAGGAGGGCTGACCCATACACCCTGCATGGCGCACGTATTTAATCTGGTTGTAAAAAATTTCCTGAAGCCTTCCACTCAACTGCAGTAAACTGTGCATGCACTTTAGCCACTTTTACCCTGCAAAACACTCGTTCCTTGAACTACAAAGGCAGAATAGTATTCCCCAACATCATCTAATGTGCAACATTTCCACACAATGGGACTCCACCCTCCATATGTTGAACCAAATATAAGAGCAGAGGAAAGCTGTGACCGATTTCTTGATGATGCAGGCAGACAGGGTAATCCCCTGTATAACTTTAACGTAAGCTAGTGGCAGCTCATGCATGACACCTAGCGTTTGCTCAGGCCCTTTGAGGAGGCCACTTTATTTGTCAGTCGCCAGGACTACGAGATGAATGATGTCATTCTACTACACACCCTGGAGCAGATGAAAATAAATCTGGCTGGCCAGGGGACAGGAGACATGGTGCCTACATTTCATGGCCACCTGAGCCCTGTGAGGGCCGAACTGGTGGAGGAGGACATTAATGCTCATTGTAGAGAGAAATAGGTGGTTTATTTGCCAAAGAAATAAAAGAGGAATAGGAGGAGCTGGAGGGCGATGAGTAAGACCAGGCAGATGACCCTAACAGTCAAAAGAGTCCCTCCGATTCCCTTGTGCATATGGCCAGATATATGCTGAGTTGGTTGTGTAGTAACAGCAGTGTGACTACTGGCTTTCCACCACTCCCTCACTACCGGACCAAAATGGGGGCCTTTTTTCCACCTGCTGAGAGGGATGATAAACTCAAGTACTATTCAGACATCATATGTAGTCCTTTGGTCACTGCCTATTTGCGTCATCGCCCAGCAACTTAAGTCTTGAGTCTCTATCTCTAATGAGCACTTTTCTTCACCCGACTACTGACAAAACCACCCAGCAACAGCAGTACATGGAGCAGAACCTGAACCAGCATGTGGTGAGATACTTGGACTGCACCCTGCCACCCCATGTGCAAGATCCCCTGGACTACTGGGAAGCCAAACTTAATTTGTGGCCGCAACTGGTCAAGATTGCCCTGGACAAGCTTTCCTGCCGGGCCAGTAGTGTGACATCAGTGTGGGTGTTTAGTGCGGCGGAGGGCATAGTTACCCCAAAGAGAACTCACCTTTCAACAAGAAATGTTGAGAGATTAATCTTACTGAAGATTAATAAGGCATGGATCATACAGGATTTAGACACACCGGTAACTGAGGAATCAGACTTACTTCTGGGAGTAATGTTCTGACTGCAGTGTGCTCTCACACCAGAACATTGAAAATTGACTGGTACTTCTGACCACATGCTGAAGCCACTATTCTGTTGTTGCCACCAGCCTGATTCCACATACCTGCTGCCTCTGCTGCCATATTTTCCTACTGCCACCATCGTGTGCTGCTACTGCCACTGTTGTTGCCCCTCCCCCCTCTTCACTCTATGACTGGGCCAGTGTGTTGACTTCTCATGTCGGTGACACCCTCACCACTCTGTGACTGGGCCACTATGTTGACTCCTCATGCTGGTGCCACCGTCACCACTCTGTGAATGGCCACTATGTTGACTCCTCATGCTGTTGCCACCTTCACCGCAATGTGACTGGGCCACTAGTGTCCTTGTTTAGCTTTGTTGCCATGACCGTTTATTTTACCATTCTTCTGAAACAACAGCTTTCTCTGGTCCTGTCTTTGGAGCATCCACTAAGGCCTTAATCACATGGTCAGCAGCTATTTTGCATTAGGATTTCCTCCTTGAGTTGGAAGCCAAAAGCAGGACTGGGTCCATGGGGGCTCACTGTCAATCCATATTCTGTTTGGGATTTGACAATGGTCAAGTTTGAGTATGAAGGCCTCATGATGAACACTTCAATCCTGTCTTTGCTGTGGAATGACCCACAGCCCCAATGTGTAGGACATCCAGCAACCACGTGTTGCTTCTAATGGCAAGGCTTCCAACTGGCATTTTTCAGGAAGATAATGCTCATCCACAGACTGGATGAGTTTCTTAGGAATGTCTCCTACGCTTCCAAAACTTCCTTGTTCTTGTCACCAGATGTATTGCCAATCGAGCATGTATGGGACAAGTTGGGAAGCTAGCCTGTGCAATCAACCAAGTGTGAATGATCTACACACCTAGCTGAAAAATCTGTGGGCAAGTAGGCCACTGGTTCCATATGGAACCTGTATGCCTCCATGCCCATCCATTTCTCATTTTGGGTCCAAGCTAGACGCTGTATCTCATCTCGTATCCAGGCTAGAGGTTGCCCAACAGGGTCTTAGAGCCTTCTTTCAATTGTACAGTTTTCCCCAATAAACTTCTCATATCACTCTAATATTGTAATTATTTCTATATATCATTACATTCGCACATAGAAAAGTGAGTTGTTGTGTCACGAGCCTTTCATTTTCCGTTGCCCCACCCACTGTCACATTGTTGTCTACCAGAGTTTTTATTTTGATTCCTATTTAAACAACCCAAAATCAAACTGTATTGTCGGACAGAGTTGGACAGTCCACTATAATATAACAGTGAGTGGTATGTCCCTGCACAGTCTGACACTATCCAATCAGTGCTGCCAGTGTCACATTGTAGAGGGACAGACCCACACTGGAAACACCCATCCGGACGTTCATTGCAGATGGCTGAAAAATATTTGTAAATTTCTACAGTAGTAGAATAAATAGAGGGATGGCACAACATAGAGTCATAAGAACAGATGCTCCAGAATAGTTTTTATGTTGGAAAGCAAGTAATTTTTATGAAGCAGACATGTCAGGAGAGGAGGCAGTTCTTTTTGAATATAGTGAATAAAGGGCAACCTACAAAACCAGACAAAGGAAAAAGCAAAACATAGAAAACAAAGGAATGGGGATTAGGAATCCATGTTAGATGTCATTGTTTTAAATAGTGGAAATATATTACCATGCTGTGTAGCCACTCAAGAAAGTTATGATATTGATATTGTTCCCCGAGATTTACTAGGGAGTAACAGTGAATATATTAATATAATAGGATAAATTAATGAATAAGAGATAGCAAAAAGTCTAAAGTCTACTGAAATTATAAAGACTATAATATGTTCGTCTGTGGATCATATATCTTGTACTATATTATTTTTACATACATATAAAATCATTTTCTACATTAATTCTCCAGTGAGACCATGGAATATTCCTCTGTATCACTTTAACTCATTACGCTGAATTCTCATAGGACTCATTCAATAGGTAAGAAGGTGACATAATGAAAAACATAATTAGCAGTTGTATGTCCTCAAGCAACCTAGGATTGTGTTGATTTTCTGAAATCCTAGACAATTCACACATTAGTCACATCCTAATGGGATCTCAAAATGTAATGTTTGTTTATGTGGAGTGGTTGTAGAGATGATCTCTGAGGGCTTGGCTCATGAAATGAATCATCTCAGTATTTAGACAACAGGAACTTAGGGGAATCTACAATGTTATTCTGTTGCACATAGTCCCTATGTGAATGACAGACTGAGCACAGATAGACCAAACTGAATGGGTTATTAAAACAGAAAAAGTTGATTAAAATAGATGCATAAGAAGGACCTACCAAGTGCTGACTATACCGTACAATTACAAAAACATTATGATTTTTAGTAGTAATAGTAGTAGTAGTAGTAGTAGTAGTAGTAGTAGTTTTTAATTTGTTATTACTTGAGTCATTCATTCATACGCGCTGGAGGTTTTCATATATGTACATAATAAAAAAATAAAAAAAAGCAGTAGTAATAAGCATGAACAAGACAGAGTTGCAAAGTAGTGATACAAGGAGAGAGGACTCTAAACTAGTAAAGTTGGTCATATACAGTGATATAGCAGGAGCAGGAGTTAATGTAGGTTGTAGGATTGTCTGAAGAAGTGAGTTTTCAGTTTTTTGAAGTTTTCCGCCATGCCGTAAGTAAGAGTCCTGATATGTTGAGGGTTCAAGAGTATGGGTGATACACAGGAGAAGTCTTAGAGGTGATTGGGGAAGAGGTGATAAGAGAATCGTCAAGGAGTTGTTATTCTGGTTGCCTGATTGGAGTCAGGGAGGGAATTTCATTTCACTTAAAGTGATGAGAATTGGCTTCTGCCTCACATTATCTATCTTGTTTTGCCTTCCTCTGGTTCAACTTGCAGGATAAAAGGCTGAACTGGATGGACAAATGTCTTTTTCAGCTTTATAAACTATGTTACTATGGCATTATTATGAGGTCTTTTGAAGATCTGAGAGGGATTACATGTGGGTCTGTAGTCTGGATAGCAGGTCAAGGGATGCTATGGCGGGGACAGGTTGTAGGTAATATTTAAAACTGAGTTTGCTGGACGATGGAGAGCCAGTGAAAGGACTGGAAAGGAGAGAGGCAGATCAGTAATTAGGGAGGAAGTGTATTATTTGGACGAGGTACGGATTGAGGATAAATTGGAGGGTAAGTGAGGTTGCTGAGATGCAGGAAGCCACAGAGGGGAGAATGTTACTGTAGTCTAGGTGGGAGGTGATGAGGGCATGTATGCCAGTATGTTTGCAGACTCCTGATTGAGGAATGTGCGATCCGAGATGGCATGCGTGTAGTGAGAGCGTCGAGGAAGGGAAAGGCTTGGATCGTGAGGTTTGAAGGACAGAGCAGAATCAAAGGTTACTCCAAGGCCCAATGGATTTGGTTGACTGGGGGAAAGTGTTGAGCCATTGACTATGGTACACGTAGATAAGTCTGTTTTGGGGACTGATTGAGATCGGTGAAAGATGATAAATTCATTTTTCCAAGTTAAGTTTTTAGAAAGAGAGAGGAAGAAGGAGGGATATAGCCCAGCTATAATAGGCTTGCAGTATTCTGGATAGCCAAGGAGGCGACGTGCACCATATGTCATCAGCATAAAAGGTGATGCACTGAAAGTCATGGGACTCTATGAACTGTCCATAGCCGAAGGTGTAGATTGAGGAAGAGTAGGGATCCTGGGACACAGTCTTGAGGACTCCAATAGAGAGAGGGAATGAGGCAAGGAGGGTGGTGTGTAAGTGGGGGAATACTAGGGGGTCAATTTATGATTAGAGATATGCCCACTTTTTTGTGTTTATCTGTCACAGATTTTGGTGCAAAGGTTGGTTGCGGCCGTCTGCATCTTCTGACCCTTTTATGCCACTCACACCAGTGCCTAAAAAGAGGAGCGTGGTGTGGGCATGTAAGAGGGTGGGCAGGCATGCCTGTCTTATTTGTAATTTTCTAAACCAGTTTTTGTTTTCCTGTGTGCCAAAAGTAACAAGGAAAGTTAGGAATGTAGACAATGAGTGTCTGACAGTACCTGGGAGTTGGTGGAAAGCTAAGGAGGGAGGGGAGACACCTTTTACTACAAAATCACGGTTACAACTTTATCTCACTGTGATTTTGTAGCAAAAAGATCACAGAGAGGCACAGGGCATTATCAATCATGTTGATGCTCCGTGTCTCTCCTGTTCAGAGTGGGGCTTGACTCTCTTTCACGCAGCGGATTCCACGCATGGCATCGCTCGTGTGAAAAAGCCTGAAATGTTTATTATCTTGCTGGAGGCCCATTGCATGCCACTGTTACCCCTACACACCTTAGACCAGGGGTGCACAAATTTTTTTGGTCTGAGGGCTACACTGTTACATCGCTCTATTTCAAGGGGCCGCAAATTAAAAAAAAATGTTGATCTGTGCTCATTTAAATTGGCCTATTACACAAGCCAAGTAAATGGGGAGGAATGATCACTACCATAGTTATTCCTCCCTCATTCACTTTTATTGATTATTGGCAGCACATTCCTGATTACACAGACAGATGGGCTGATCATAATTGTACTACTTTGATTCTGCTAAAATATGCAAATCAGTTAACAAACAAGTTAATCCTTGTTCATTGGCTAATCAGCGGCACAATTATATAGACAGGATATCAGGAATGAGCGCTCCAATGGACACTTGTTCCCAGTAATTGTCTCAATTATTGTGCAGTGTAATAGAAGCTTAAAAGGGATTTCCTGGTAAAAATTATTTTTTAACAAGTGCCCTCAGCATGGCCCCTGAAACCGAAGAGTTATACTTACCTGCTCCTCGCTGCTCCGGTCCTCTGCACTACCAATAACTGGCTTCAGTGGTGATGTGGCTACAAGCAGCAGTTCACTGCTGAAGCCAATCACTGACTGGAGCGATGCATGTGACCATTTCCATGCACAGTCAGGTGTAAACAGAGCAGAGACCAGAAGATGGAGGCAGTGGGGGCAGTGCGGAGGACCAGAGTGGAGGGGAGCAGGGAAGTATGAATCTTCTGTTTCAGGGGCCCTTTTTCGGAGTTTCCACTGTAGAGGTGCATCAGGGGGTCTTCAAGTATGAAATGGCGTCTGAAAATCATCCCTGTGAAATCTGCCCTCCATAATCGATATGTTGCTCTTTCCCTTCTGCGCCCAACCGTGGGCCTATACAGCAGTTTATGTCCACATATGGGATGTTTCTGTAAACTACAGAATACGGGCAATAAATAGAGTTTTTTTGGGCTATTAATCCTTGCTGTGTTACAGTAAAAATTTCTTAAAATGAAATTTTGACATTTTTCCTCTATTTTCCTTTAATTTTTGTGGAACATTTAAAGGGTTAACAAATAGAGATAAGCTTCTATTATGACGGAATTGATAACTGAATGCCTCTAAAGGCAATTTGTTATACATTCCGTCACAGAATTGCATTATGGTCCGTGGTAACAGAATTCATAACACAATTCTGCATTTACCACCAAAAGAAGCATGAATGAATTTCCAAATATTAAATTCACTCATCTCTATTAACAAAGTTTATAAAATCATATTTGAATAACTTGAGGGGTGAAGTTACTAAATTGGTCATTTATGGGGGTTTCTATTATGTAAGCCCCACTACGTGACCATAACTGAATTGGTTTATTAAAAGCGGGTTTTGTAAATTTTCTTGAACATGTTAAATTCTAAAATTCTATTCCATCTAACATCATAAAAATAACTTAATGGCTTAAAACTTAAAGTGGACATATGAATAGCAGCCAATAATATGTTAACACATATGTGCGTGTGTTATACTTCATTGATTTTTGGTGAAAGGGGCTTAAAAGACAGATTGTTCTAATCCCAACTCCCCCACCTGCCTTCCCCATTAAGAATTGCAGAAACCCTTACTGAATAAGCCAAAATTTTTAAAAAAGTTGGAATATTGCAGATCCACTGGTGCAAAGGCAGATCGTTCTGTTGCTGCAAATCCAGGAGGGCATTCTTAGGCTACTTTCACACTAGCAATTTTGTGAATCTGTCATGGATCTGCAAAAACGCTTCTGTTACCATAATAGAACCGCATGCATCTATCATGATGGATCCAGTTGTATTATGTCTTATATAGCCATGACGAATCCATCCTGACACACAATGTAAGTCAATGGCGACGGATCCGTCTTGTCCGCACCACATTGCGAACAGAAAAATGCTGCTTGCAGTATTATTCTATCTGCGATGGGAGCGCTACCAAATGGAACGGGTTGAATTTTGGTGCGTTCCGTTTCTTTCAGTTCAGTTTTGTCCCCATTGACAATGAATGGGGACAAAACTGAAGCGTTTTCATCCGCTATTGAGATCGGCTATGATGGTTCTCAATAGCGGAATTAAAAATGCTAGTGTGAAAGTAGCCTTAGGCTACATTCACACAACCGTACCGTGTTTTGCAGTCTGCAAATTGTGGATCCGCAGAACACGGATGCCGCCTTTGCGCATTCTGCAAGAATAGGACATGTTGTATTCTTTTTGCAGGGCCACGGAACAGAGCAACATGGAAGTGAATGGGTCCGCATCTGGTCCACAAAAAATGTAGCTTGGTTGCGGACTAAAACAATGTTTGTGTGAATTTGTTGATGCTCTCCTGAACATGGTCAATCATTTATTCTATTGTATGAGGCATGAGCCTAAATTTTACATGAATAACCAGAAAAAAAAAAATACTGGCTATGAGATGTCTTCAGAATAATTATAATTACTCAGGCACAGATGGGTATGACTTAGCTTAAATCCATGTAGATACAGTATATGTTCTCCCAATGAAGCTCACACAACCTTCACCCGCACCACCACTAATTAGATAACAACAAAAATAATACACTCTCAAAACCCACAAGGATATTTTATCACTATAAAACCACCAGTGAATCTGGGGATTTCCATTGTCACATCTCTCAAGTCAACAACAACAATTAAGACGAGTAATCTTTGGAACTTCTTCACCTTCAGAAACAATAATGTAAGTAAAGAACTGTACTAGTATAAGAAAATGATAACAGGAAAGTGATGAGGAAGGTGCTGTATAAGTAGTGGGGGAGGGTCAGTGTTTTAGAATGGTATTATGGAAATACTTTCTGGAATATTAGGTGAAAAATCCACCTGTATTAGAAGGGAACTCAAAGGAAGAACTTATATCATGGCTCAAATGTATTGTAAATATAAATGATTATATTTATGACCAAAATGTGTTGTCTTGTTGCTTTTGTTCCTTCTTTTTTATCCCATTCCTATCAGTTAGAGATAAGCGATTTCCCAAAATTTTGGGTCTGAGTCACAAAAATTGGTTGGCATATTCGATCTGGGTATGAATAAATTCAACCAGAATTAAAACTGTTCAGATTTCCCTAAAAAGTTGCATATGGCTCTTTGAGGTCTCCAAGGACCATATACAACCCTTTTCAATGCCAAAACTGAATAAAAAAATTTGTCCCAAAATCATCCCTTTTGAATGGGAAATGATTTATGCTTTGATTACTGGTTTGTAAAATACACGCCATTATTTTGTGCGATTCATGCAGGATGAATTTAAAACAAAAATAATTTGTAGGGACCCAACTTTTTTGTGAAATTCATACTGAATTAGATAAATTTAGAATTGATCTTTCTACCTTCATTTTTTCTTTTTCATCCTACTTATGGCTCTCTTTTTCCATCTCTTATTATCTCTATTGTTTCTAATAACAACAACAATATGAACATAAACTTGGCACTCCAAAATAACGCTTACAGGAACATCCCTTTATTTTCTAAAAGTAATTAAAAGGAAACACAAAGTTTCTTCAAAAATCTTGACCTCCTTCAAATGATCTGTATATGCAAAACAATATTGTATAGTAACAGAAAACAATGCTGTTGCAGTTAACCACATCCGCCCCCCTAGCTTAAACACCCTTAATGACCAGGCCACTTTTCACAATTCTGCACTGCGCTACTTTACCCGTTTATTGCTCCGTCATGCAACTTACCACCCAAATGAATTTTACCTCCTTTTCTTCTCACTAATAGAGCTTTCATTTGGTGGTATTTCATTGTTGCTGACATTTTTACTTTTTTTGCTATTAATAAAAATTTAACGACATTTTTGCAAAAAAAATGACATTTTTCACTTTCTGTTGTAAATTTTTTTTTAAAAAACTACATTTCTATATAAATTTTTCTCTAAATTGATTGTTCTACATGTCTTTGATTAAAAAAAATGCAATAAGTGTATATTTATTGGTTTGGGTAAAAGTTATAGCGTTTACAAACTATGGTGCAAAAAAGTGAATTACGGCATTTTGAAGCAGCTCTGACTTTCTGAGCACCTGTCATGTTTCTTCAGGTGCTAGAATGTCAGGAAAGTATAAAGACCCCCCAAATGATACCATTTTAGAAAGAAGACACCCCAAAGTATTCGCGGAGGGGCATGGTAAGTTCATGTATCATTTTATTTTTTTTCACAAGTTAGCGGAAAATGACACTTTCTGAGGAAAAAAAAATAATAAAAAGTTTCAATTTCTGCTAACTTCTGGAAAAAAAACTAAAATCTCCCACGGACTCACTATGCCCCTCAGTGAATACCTTGGGGTATCTAATTTCCGAAATGGGGTCATTTGTGGGGTGTGTTTACTGTTCTGGAATTTTGGGCGGGGCTAAATAGTGAGCAGCCATGTAAAACCTAAAGGTACTACGTTGGAATTTGGGCCTTCTAGCATCTTGGCTGCAAAAAAGTGTCACACATGTGGTATCGTCGTGCTCAGGAGAAGTAGGGCAATGAGTTTTGGGGTGTATTTTTACATATACCCATGCTGGGTGAGAGAAATATCTCTGTAAATTAACAACTTTGTTTTAAAAAAAGTTAAAAAGTTTTCGTTTACAGTGATATTTCTCACACAAAGTATGGGTATATATAAAAATACACCCCAAAAACTTGCCCTACTTCTCCTGAGTACTGGCGATACCACATGAGTACACTTTTTGCAGCCTGTGCAAAGAGGCCTAAGTCCAATAGTACCTGTAACGAGTTCATGTAAAATTTTATTTTTGTCACAAGTTAGTGGAATATGAGACTTTGTAAAAACTAAATAAAAAAAAATATCAATTTCCGCTAACTTGTGCCAAAAAAAAAAAATTCTGTGAACTCGCCATGCCCCACACAGAATACCTTGGGGTGTCTTCTTTCCAAAAATGAGGTCATTTGTGGGGTATTTATACTGCCCTGGCATTTTAGGGGCCCCTAAAGCGTGAGAATTCAAATGTGTAAAAATGCCCTGTGAAATCTAAAAGGTACTCATTGGTTTAGGGCCCTTAGCATCTTGGCTGCAAAAGTGTCACACATGTGGTATAACCAGTACTCAGGAGAAGTAGGGCAATGTGTTTTGGGGTGTATTTTTATATATACCCATACTTTGTGTGAGAAATATCGCTGTAAACGACAACTTTTTAAAAATTTTATTCAAAGTTGTCAATTTACAGAGATATTTCTCTCACCCAGCATGGGTATATGTAAAAATACACCCCAAAACACATTGCCCTACTTCTCCTGAGTACGGCGATACCACATGTGTGCCACTTTTTGTGCAGCCAAGATGCGCAAAGGGGCCCAAATTCCAATGAGTACCTTTAGGATTTCACAGGGCATTTTACGCATTTGGATTCTACGCTTAGGACCCTAAAATGCCAGGGCAGTATAAATACCACATGTGACCCCATTGTGAAAGAAGACACCCCAAGGTATTCTGTGAGGGGTATGGTGAGTTCACAGAAAAAAAACTTGGCACAAGTTAGCGGAAATTGATTTTTATTTTTATTTTTACAAAGTCTCATATTCCACTAACTTGTGACAAAAATAAAATTTTACAAGAACTCACCATACCCCTCACGGAATACCTTGGGGTGTCTTCTTTCTAAAATGGGGTCACATATGAGGTGTTTGTACTGCCCTGGCATTTTAGGGGTCTCCATAATCATTACACGTATGGCCAGCATTAGGAGTTTCTGCGATTCTCCTTATATTGAGCATACAGGTAATGAGATTTTTTCCGTTCAGCCTCTGGGCTGAAAAAAAAAAAAAATGAACGGCACAGATTTTTTCATTCGCATCAATCAATGTGGATGAAAAAATCTCTGCCAAAATCAGTGACTGCGGTGCGGTGCGGTGGGCTGGGCGCTAGCTACCTAACAAGTAGCTAACTAACTGGCGGTGATAAGGGACCCTTAGCCCCATTCACACGTCTGCAATTCTGTTTGCGGAACGGAATTGCGGACCCATTCATTTCTATGGGGACAGACTTTGGATCATCGCTGGCAGGCTGTAGTTAAACTCCTGAGGCGCGAGTTACTGTGAGCGCGCACGCGTTCACAGGAAATCTCGTCCCGCGAGATGACGCACATATGCGTCGCCCCAGAACAGCCCGACCGCCGCGAGAACGCAGTTGTGCGTTAGGCGGTTGGGAAGTGGTTAATGATTACACCTTCTAAAGTGGTCTAGGATCATTTTGAATTTAGGAGTAACTGAGTACTGCAATGGGATTATCTGATGTTTTCACCAGTTGTGAAAAAATGTAATCTCTATGTTAATTCCTCATCATCTCTGCAGTTGCCCCTTGTCTCCATGTTTTACTAATGAATCCTTATATTGGATAACAGCTTATCATTTCCAACTGTTACAGTTACCAAATTAAAATTAATTGGACAAAATAGTTGGTTTCTTCCTGAGGTCCTGAACCTCTCTACTTGCCTCTCTACTAGAATGATGAAGGTTTTTGTCACTGATTCAACATTCAGAGGTACACACTTACTTTTAGCATTAAGTGCTAAGTTATTATAGGAGTGGTTTGGTGTCCCCTATGGCATTGTCTTTGTCTTTTTGGCTAAAGTGAGATACTTGATTGTGACTGTGAAACTCACTTCTGTGACTTGATTGAAGTGGTTGCCTGGCATTATTGCCAAAAACCCATTGAATCCTAACCTGTGGCCCTGAACATAAAAAACCCCACTCAGCTGTCCGCAGTCCCCTCACTGCTCCATTTGTGGCCAATTCTGGTCACCTCAGGACTAGGGAGCGACTTTATCCTATGACCACTGCGGGCAATCACAGACCTCAGCAGTCACAGAGGTTTGAAGAGTACATCTCTTCATTATTTTGGAGTGGCGATTTCTTTTTCTGATGTGTCAGGTATTGGATTAAAATTTTTGAAATGGTCATTGGATGAGGATTGGATTCTTCTAAATACAGTAGTTATTTGTGCCACATATTTCTCATTTTATTTCCTTCTAGAATTTCTAAGTCACTTCTTCTAATCTTTAAGATAAACTATTCAAAGGAGATCTCCAAATACAAAGTAGGTAGCTGTAAACACACCTTTTTGAGTAAAAAAGAAATGATAGTGGAAGCCATTGGTATATTATTCAATAAAATGCTAACTTACATATTGTGCAGGTCGCTGTATTACTATTATGTGCTATCTTCCAGTTTGCTGAGAATGTGTGAAATCAACCAGACTGAAGTCACAGAGTTCTTGTTGCTTGGATTTAAAAGACTCCATCACTTAAAATTTCTACTCTTCACAGTTTTTCTTCTCATCTACATTGTTATAGTAACTGGAAACCTTTTCATTGTTGTTTTGGCGTCCACCATGGATCATCCCAAGATTCTTAAGTTCGTCTTCCTGAAGCACTTGGCCACTGCTGATGTTCTCCTTACTACCGCTGTACTTCCGCCTGTGTTGGACATAGTGTTAGCTAATGAGAAGAAGATGTTAGTTGGTGTCTGTATCACTCAAATTAATTTAATCTTCCTCTTTAGATTTATACAATTTTTTTTTTTGCTATAATGTCTTATGATTGCTGTTTGGCTATTTGTAATCCAATGCATTATGCATCGTTTATAAGTCCCATGTTTGCATAATGATGACCAGAGGGTCTTGGTGTTTGATGTTGTTTATTTCAAGTGAGATCATTTTGGTTCGGCAAATACAGCTCTGCAATCTAAGCCATGTTGACAGTTTGTTCTGTGATTTTAGTCCAGTGGTAGAGCTCGCCACATCTGACACTTCTGTCTTATTATTGGTTGACTTCATTGTCTCAATTCTCATAATCGTCTTTCCTTTTGTCTTCACCATCATAACATACATATGCATTTATGTTGCCATATTGAACACTTCATCCACCAATGGAAGTAGTAAGGCCTTTTCTACATGCAGTTCTTACCTGACCACTGTGTGTGTATATTATGGGACAATGATGATGGTATCCTTGAACTCTTTTGACAAGAGGTCATCCAATTTAAATAAGCTTAGTTCCCTTTTGTACTTCATGGTGACTCCAATGCTTAATCCTATTATCTACAGCCTGAGGAATCAAGACATTAATAAAACATTGCAGAAAAAGGCAGAAATCTTAGGAAAAAAATTATGAGTTTCCCAATTTGGGCCACACCTATACAAATTAGCAAGTCACTCACTGTGCAACTGATCTCAGGGTGACCTGTAGTTTGGAATTCCCTTAATCCACCCTTTTTTCGATGGGGCATTTGCTACTGAGCGCTTATTTTGTCGAGGTAACAGTTTTCTGAAGGTTAGAGACTATTTGTAGTTTGAAAACTAATAATTGGGCTCTGACTCTATAGGGGACATGTGCTCAAACAAGACTAGGAATAAAAAGTAATACATAGTTTAATAAAAAATAGTGTGTTTAATAAATACATTTTTAAATCTGTATTTAATAAGATATTTACACTAGGATAGAGTGAATACTAATGTGCACTTCCTTTATGGAAGAACTCAATAGTACTGGAGGACCAGGGACCAGTAAATGCAGCTTTTCCTGTGTGTTCTCTGTACTCACCACTTCGTGGTCTTGCTTGGCCACACACAGTGACCTGTGCACAATGTGAGGACAATAGTGTGCTCTGTGACCTCACGATCTGATGCGTCGGGTCACAGCACAGTGCATTATACAGAGTAAGAGCTAGATCTTAGGAGTGGGGGCAACATCAGGAGAGGTTGATTAATTTATTTTTCTCTGATCTGGGGTCTTGTTAACATGTAGTCTTATTAACACGAGGGGGCTGATCTGAGATCTTATTGGGGTTCCTATAAATATTGGGGGCCATATTCACTTAGACGGTCTGTTCCGCGTTCTGTTTAACATTGGGGGTCTTATTGGGGCTCTGAGCTGAGGTATGATTAACATTGGGAGTCTGATGAAAAAACATTTTTTTTCTTATTTTCCTCCTCTAAAAATGTGTGTCTTATGGTCAGGTACATATTTTAGGGTGAAACATACATTACACGTACATACAGATGTAGCAGGGTTAAGACTCCTGTTTTCTGAGATTGGTTAACTTCAGTTTAGTTAACTAAACTAGTGAAACAATTGCTTCTAAATGGCTTTTGTTTCAAGATAACGCAATGAGATAATGAAATTTGAGTTAAGGGTTGGAGTCTTACTCCGCTACATCTTTATTAGTTCAATATTTTAAAGGCTTGGGACACTTTTGGGCAAATTTTCAATTCTCATTTTGGGTTAAAATCATTTCCTAATTTGGTCTTTATTAAAAGTTTTCAAGTTTTTCATCTACTATTCAGTGACTATTTCAGAGAGCTGCTCTGATGGCTTGATCTGTAGCTCATATCTGTACCTTCCTAACATCTCATTCTGACTCATTATAGCTAAATGTGCATTAGCTTGATAAGAATGTAGCTTAAATGTGTCTTTGTGAGATGTCAGAGGTCAGACATAATGGCCTCAGATGAAACTCTTCTGCATGGATGGCATTACATAATCCTGCATCTGTTTTCAGTTTATTTTCCTTTGGTTATTTTTGTGGGAGTGTAGATATTAAAAGTATCTGCCCCATAACAATTTTTATTGTAATTAATTGTGTTATATGTTCTATTACTACCTCTGCAAAAAAAATAATAATAATGTCTTGTTCTATTTCCAAGAGAAACAATGCAGAGCATTGCTTTCAGTCCTTCTATCTCCATTCATATGTGTAAACTAAGGGGTTGCCATGCTGTCTTACAACTGGTGAACCTGGGCTAGAGAGGCCACTGAGTGGATCATTTGCCAATTTGCATTAAGTAACATATTTCCTGCTGGATATTTCCCCACCAACAACAACCAGCAAAATAGTGAATGAAAATGACCTGAATATTGTGGCTGCCCTGCATTTTGGGGTCACAACACCACCAAAGCAAGGAGCATGTGTTATTTTCAGCTGATGGAGTGTGCAAGCTCATCAAGGAGGCATTTTGCCCTTCAAAGAGGCCTCTGGATTTGTGAGTAGGGGAAACAGCAGCATCAGCGATGTTGGCCCTCTCATATTTATATTACAGCAAATTATTACTCTAATTCAACCAGTAATAGTGGAAGCAGAACAGCTTACACATCTTGCTCGCTACCCAGAAGCTGTTGGTGACCCATAAGAACAAAGTCCTTTGGAGGAGGAAGTAGAGAAGAATAAGGATGAAAAGCTACTACTGACCTACTGAGAAACAGCTGTGAATCAACACAATATTTGTCCGCGTACACACCGGAGAGAGCGGCGGTAGCCTGAAGGAACGGGCTCTGTCCCTTCCGTATATATTGAAAGATAAAGAAGATGGTACCGCGCTAGAGAGGAACAGCAATCCGCAGCAATCAGAATCCTTAACTTAGAGTAATCCTAGAGACGAAGTTCACATTCAGTCTCTGGTCCCAGAGTGATCGTGGACACGAGTTCTTATCCCGACATGGACCGCATGGCAGATCTCACACACCGTGCAGATTGTACGGCGTCCCGATTCAGCCACCAACATCCGGTTCCGGGTAGGAGTACTGGACCTTAGATCAGGGAAAAAGACAAGACCACTGGTGCGGTATCTTTGATAGAATGTAAAAGCGCAAGTTTATTTTACTTACAAAATCCACGATAAAATGAACGTATATAAAAAAAGGCCCAACCCGGGTTTCACCGTGAAGGCTTCATCAGGGGCTTACATCTGACCAAACTTGGTCCGTAGTTGGTAATATACATGTCAGTAATTGGTGTGACCCGGAAGTATACGCCCAGTGGGGTCAGTATTGATCCCCATTGCATAACATTATCATAAGCAATTGCTGCTATATAAGAATTTCATTAATAAATATATATAAAAAAAAAAAAAAAAAAAAATTCCATTAGTAAATACATTAAAAACACATACAAAACCAGCAAAAATCATAAATAATCAAATATAATCCTAACAACTCACTCAGAATCGAGGTCGCACCTAAAGGCTCCATAGGACCTTTACATCCACCAGATAGTACCTCGCCCTAAGCCATACAGACATTCTTTATATCCCACTCAATATTAAGACCCCTCGGTTGCAGCATGCCCATCTTAAAAATCCACTCCGCCTCTTTTTTGTTTATATAGGTGACAGGATTCCCCCCCCTCCAATGATTAGCGACTGTTTCAACCGCACAGAACTTCAAGCCCACGGGATTCTTTTGATGATGTCGTTTAAAGTGCGCAGAAACACTTATGTAAATATGTACAAAAAAACCCTACGGATAACTCCCAGACGGGTAATACCGGTATACATACAAATCTTCGGAATAAATCCACCTTCTATCCGGAACATCAACAAAATGAATGTATTGAGGCTTTTAAAAGGGGGGTGCTAAAAGACTTGGATCGTCTAAAAGGTGGGACTAATAAGAGAACCAATTTAAATAAAAAAGAAAAAGAAGCACTCGAAAAAATGGAAAATAATAAAGAAATTGTCAT
>CM065590.1:17733419-17958104 GCA_033119425.1 Bufotes viridis
CCATCCAATCGTGGCGCTGGCAGGAGACACCAAACACGAGTCCCCTGCCTAACCCCGGAGGAGACAGGTGCTGATTAGTTCAGCACCGGTCAACTCGACATGACAGAGTTCAGTCTACAGAAGCAGCAAAACTTTACTGTAAGAACTGTAAATCTATGGAATAGACTCCTTGGGACGTGGTCACAGCAGAAACAGTAGACAGTTTTAAAAAGGGTTTAGATGAATTCTTTTAATACAGTAGCCACCCTCATCACTTAGTTACCAGGCCATAATTTTGACTTTTAATGTGCTTGCCACCCTCACCACACTGGGCCATTATGTTGACTCATCATGCATTTGCTACCCTCACCATTCTGTGACTGGACTATTATTTTGATTCCTCATGCAGGTAGAAACCTCACAACTCTGTGACTGGGCCACTGTGTTGAATGTTTATATGGTTGCCACCCTCCCTAGACTGTAACTGGTCCACTGTGTTGACTCCTCATGGGTTTGCCACCCTCACCACTCTGTGACTGACCACTATGTTGACTACTTATGCTGTTGCCACCCTTCTCACACTTTAACTGCACCACTTTGTTGACTGATCAATGTGATCATGCGGTTGTCACCTCACCACTCTGTGACTGACCACTATGTTGACTCCTCATTCGATTGCCACCCTCCCCACACTGTAACTGGGCCACTGTGTTGTCTCTTCATGTGGTTCCTACCGTACCACTTTGTGACTGGACCATTATGTGTACTTCTGATGCATTTGCCACCCTCACCACTCTGTGACTGACCACTATGTTGAATTCTCATGCGGTTTCCACATCAACTCGGCCACTATGTTGATTCCTAATGCGGTTGCCACCTCACCACTCTGTTACTGGGCCATTATGTTGACTACTCATGCATTTGTCACCTCGCCACTCTGTGACTGGACCACTGTGTTGAAGCCTGATGCAGTTGCCACCTCATCACTATGAGACTGGGCTATTGTGTTGACTCCTCATAGATTTTTCACCCTCACCACTCTGTGACTGACCACTATGTTGACTGCTCATGTGGTTTCCACCTCACCACTCTGTGACTCGACTATTATGTTGACTTCTCATGCATTTGCAACCCTCTCCCAACTGCAACTCGGTCATTGTGTTGACTCCTTAAGAGGTTGCCACCCTCACCACTATGTGACTGGGCCATTATGTTGACTCCTAATTCAGTTACAACCCTCCCTACTCTATAAATTGGCCGTTATGTTGATTCCTCATGCAATTGCCACCCTCCCCACACTGTAACTGGGCCACTGTGTTGACTCTTCATGCGGTCACCATGCTCATTACTCTGTGACTGGGCCATCATTTTGACTACTCATGTGTTTGCCACCCTCACCACTCTGTGACTGACCATTACCGTATGTTGACTCCTCTTGCGGTTGCCACCTCACCACTCTGTAACTGGTCCACTGTGTTGACTCCTCATGGGTTTGCCACCCTCACCACTCTGTGACTGACCACTATGTTGACTACTTATGCTGTTGCCACCCTTCTCACACTTTAACTGCGCCACTTTGTTGACTGATCAATGTGATCATGTGGTTGCCACCTCACCACTCTGTGACTGACCACTATGTTGACTCCTCATTCGATTGCCACCCTCCCCACACTGTAACTGGGCCACTGTGTTGTCTCTTCATGTGGTTCCTACCGTACCACTTTGTGACTGGACCATTATGTGAACTTCTGATGCATTTGCCACCCTCACCACTCTGTGACTGACCACTATGTTGAATTCTCATGCGGTTTCCACATCAACTCGGCCACTATGTTGACTCCTCTTGCGGTTGCCACCTCACCACTCTGTAACTGAGCCACTATGTTAACTCCTCAGGTGTTTGCCACCCTGACCACTCTGTGACTGGGCCACTGTGTTGATTGCTTATGCATTTGTTATCCTCCTAACATTTTAACTGGCCATTATGCAGTTGCTACCCTCATCACTCTGTGACTGGGCCATTATGTTAAGTCCCCACTGTAAATGGGCCACTATGTTGACTCCTCATGTGTTTGCCACCCTGACCGCTCTGTGACTGGGCCACTGTCGTCACTGACGTCACTGTTTATTTTTACCTTCTTCTGATCCACCACAAGAAAAAACCCCCAAAAAACAGATCCTGTCTGTTGAGCATCCCCCTTCACACGGTCAGCATTTGGTCAGTAATCCATCAGTATTGCTAAGGCAAAAAAACGAAACAAAATAGTAGTAGATCCAAACCAGGCTCTCTGCAGCCAGGAAATAGCTGATTTTTAATGGGATTCGTCACAAATAAATTTGGATCTAATCAAATTTTTTGGGGAAAATTTGGCAAAGTGTCCAAATTGAATTTTCGTGCATGCTTTTTTTAGTTGCCTAATTAATTATTGAACTCAAAAAGTTTAAATATCAATATAATAATTTCCTTATATGTAATATGTCTCATATGTCCTCATTTTACATCAATGAACATTGCTTATCCAATAATAATGAAATAATAAGCCCTCATAGATTTTAACTCCATCATATAATTAGACTTATTCTTGGTGCACACAGGGGAGCCTTGTGCGGAGCTGAGATTTCTACCTATAAAATGAGGTTGTACTAATCCTTTTTGTGACCAGACTGGCCGGACTCTATGATGGGCTGAGATTTTTCATTACAGCAGAAATATATCTTCAAGACATTTCAATTAATAACTACAGCGTTTACCTTATTATATTATCAGCAGATATGGACACTGAAGACAGCAGAGGTAACGCTGAGGTGAGCTCCAATGTGGGTCACATCGTGAAAAGCCAAGGAAGATGAGGCAGATACCAATATTGATAAATCATTATCCATTGAATGATGCAGCACATGATGATCCCAGCTGATGGCGTCACTGATTTCTATGATGGTACGGCCACATGGCCCAGTGTCCTGATGCAGTTTTGGAAGCCAAAAACAGGAATGAATCATAAAAGGAGAGAAAGTATGAAGAACATACAAGGCTTCTCTTCTATGAATTCACTTCTGCTTTTGGTTTCCACCAGAAGACCTGAATGTGTGGGTGTACCCTGAAAATATCTGTACTAACCCTTAATACAACAGTCACCTACCATACCTCTCCGTGAATTTATAGAATGATTATTATTATATAATTTGGAGGGTAAAGCCTGTAGACTAAAACTTTGGTAATCTAAAACCACTTAACTCTAGAATGATAATCCTGACTCCTGTCTTTTAACCCCTTGAGGTATAGTTAAACTTTTCTCATTTTTTAATCAATGGTGAAAATAATGGATTCTGGATGTTTCTGTATTTGTTTTCTTCTCCCTCCTTCTCTGGCCACTGTGTCTAAATTTATTATTCACATCCATGGACAAAAAAGTGAGAACTTGGGAGAGATCAGAGCAGAGAGAGACTATGTATGGCTGCAGCATCTACTGAATGATCTATCTCACCTCGGAGCTGGATACAATTTCACCTGATAATCCAGCTCTGGGGTGAGATAAATCACTCAGTAGATGCTGCAGTCGTACATAGTCTCCCTCTGTCCTCTGTCTACCTCTGCAGCTCATCTCCCTCCTCCCTTTCCCCTCTCTATAGACTGCAATGGGCTGTGTGATCAGTGCCTGGGCAGAGGAGGAGGGAAAGAAGTACATAAATAAGTACTTTTTTCAAATAAAATGTAATATATTACAGAGTTCACTATTTTCACCTTTGGAAAAAAATAAAAACCTTAGTTATGATTTAAGTACACAGCCTTGTATGGGCCTTTTTTTATTCTATACATGAAGGTTTGTTTCTTGTAGGATAGCATTTTACTGGCACTGTTTTAGGGAGCATTTAATGTATTGAAGAATAAAAAATTCTTCTATTGTATTTTTTGTTTCTATGACCATACTCTGCAGCATAACACAGTTCATCACACAATATACAGTTTATAACTTGTTAACAACGTAGTATTTTTTCTTCTCTATTTTTTTCATAATGAAAAGCATTTTTTAAAAGTTTTGTTTTGTTAATGGAGATGTATGAGAATTAGTTTTTTGCATGATAACTTTGATGATACTTTCAAAAAAATTCTTCATTTCTATCAGGAAAAATGTATACAAACCAATGTAAATTTTTATGACGGATAATTTATTTTCAATTTTAACTGGAAACAAAGTAAATTGAGCAAAAAAGGTAAGTAACATATTCAAGGTTTTTCATTTTTGTTTTTGCTTGATGGAATATCTGAGAAATGTACACTTTCCCATTACTGCTAACTAAAGAAAATGTATGCATTTGGCACATATTTTTTCTCTATAGAAGCCTATTCTAATAATCTGTATATATATAGCGTCAACATATTCTGCAATGCTTTACAATCAGGCTGTTCATGTGTAAACAAAATCATACATTACATAGCAAAAGACAAGTCAACACTAGTGATGTTGCGAACATAAAATTTTCCATTCGCGAACAGCGAACACGAACTTCCGCAAATGTTCGAACGGGCGAACCGGGCGAACCGCCATAGACTTCAATTGGCAGGCGAATTTTAAAACCCACAGGGACTCTTTCTGGCCACAATAGTGATGGGAAAGTTGTTTCAAGAAAGTTGCTGGAGGGGGATCTATGGCAAAACTCCCATGGAAAATTACGTAGTGGACGCAGAGTCAGGTTTTAATCCATAAAGGGCATAAATCAACTAACATTCCTAAATTGTTTGGAATAACGTGCTTTAAAACATCCAGTGTGTGTATACGATCAGGTATGATGTTGTATCGATCAGGTAGTGTAAGGGTTACGCCCACTTCACAGACATTGACAGACCAAACTCCCCTTTTAATGCACCGCAAACAGTCCATTTGCACAACCGCAAACTCCCCATTTGCACAAGGTTGGATACCAAGCTAGCCACGTCCCGGTGATGTCATTGAAGGTTTCTTCCTCCACCCAGCCACGTACAACACCAAGGGTCCCCGAAGGTCAATTGAATTGATTTTTCGAACGGGAGATGGTTAAAAAACGCTGGCTCCCTCCCTTTGTTTTTATCCACGGTCACTGCGTCTGCGCCGTGCAATTTACTGTCACACCCGATATGAGTGGTATTTTCTGTAGTACTATTCTCATCAGTTTAATCCCTTTAACGTCCCCAATCTGGGGGCCATTTATTGAGTAGATTTTTTGAACGGGGAGATGGTTAAAAAAACGCTGGCTCCCTCCACTCTGTTTTAAACCACGGTGAATGCTTCTGCGCCGTGCAATTTACTGCCACACCCGATATGAGTGGCATTTTCTGTAGTACTATTCTCATCAGTTTAATCCCTCTAACGTCCCCAATCTGGGGGCCATTTATTGAATAGATTTTTCGAACGGGGAGACGGTTAAAAAAACACTGGCTCCCTCCACTCTGTTTTAATTCACGGTCACTGCGTCTGCGCCGTGCAATTTACTGTCACAGCCGATATGAGTGGTATTTTCTGTAGTACTATTCTCATCAGTTTAATCCCTCTAACGTCCCATATCAGGGATTGCCTTTTGTGAAAAAAAATTTAGGCCGGGTACCTTCGACTGCCTTCACATTGACAGACCAAACTCTCATACACCAAACTGAATTGATCTCAGGAACCGGGAGTTGGAAAAAGCAGCTTGGTCGATCCTCTTACTCCCAAATTGGGGCACTGCGCGTGCACAGAGCAATGTGCTGTGACACCCTATATGAGTGGTGTCTTAACTAGTACTATTCCTATCAGTTTAATCTCTGTTACGTACCCTATCCGGTCGAATTGATTAACCATTGTCGAATTAGCGAACCATTACGACATCATGAAATAATTTAGTTCTGAGCTCTGTACTTAGTAACATAGTAACATAGTATATAAGGCCGAAAAAAGACATTTGTCCATCCAGTTCGGCCTGTTTCCTACAGTTGATCCAGAGGAAGGCAAAAAACCCCTGTGAGGCAGAAGCCAATTTTCCCTACTAAAGGGGAAAAAATTCCTTCCCGACTCCAATCAGGCATCAGAATAACTCCCTGGATCAACGACCCATCTCTAGTAGCTATAGCCTGTAATATTATTACACTCCAGAAATACATCCAGGCCCCTCTTGAATTCCTTTATTGTACTCACCATCACCACCTCCTCAGGCAGAGAGTTCCATAGTCTCACTGCTCTTACCATGAAGAACCCTTTTCTATGTTTGTGTACAAACCTTCTTTCCTCCAGACGCAGAGGATGTCCCCTCGTCACAGTCACAGTCCTGGGGATAAATAGATGATGGGACAGATCTCTGTACTGACCCCTGATATATTTATACATAGTTATTAGATCTCCCTCAGTCGTCTTTTTTCTAGAGTGAATAACCCTAATTTTGATAACCTTTCAGGGTACTGTAGTTGCCCCATTCCAGTTATTACTTTAGTTGCCCTCCTCTGAACCCTCTCTAGCTCTGCTATGTCTGCCTTGTTCACGGGAGCCCAGAACTGTACACAGTACTCCATGTGTGGTCTGACTAGTGATTTATAAAGTGGTAAGACTATATTTTCATCATGGGCGTCTATGCCCTTTTGATGCAACCCATTATCTTATTGGCCTTAGCAGCAGCTGCCTGACACTGGTTTTTACAGCTTAGTTTGTTATTTATTAAAATTCCTAGATCCTTTTCCATGTCAGTGTTACTGAGTGTTTTACCATTTAGTATGTACGGGTGACTTGCATTATTCCTTCCCATGTGCATAACTTTACATTTGTCAGTGTTAAACCTCATCTGCCATTTCTCTGCCCAAGCCTCCAATCTATCCAGATCCCTCTGTAGCAGAAAACTGTCCTCTTTAGTGTTAATTACTTTACACAGTTTAGTGTCATCTGCAAAAATTGATATTTTACTGTGCAAGCCTTCTACAAGATCATTAATAAATATATTGAAGAGAATAGGGCCCAATACTGACCCCTGAGGTACCCCACTAGTGACAGTGACCCCTCCAGTACTGACCCCTGAGGTACCTCACTAGTGACAGTGACCCCTCCAGTACTGACCCCTGAGGTACCCCACTAGTGACCGTGACCCAATCTGAGTGTGTACCGTTAATAACCACCCTCTGTTTTCTATTACTGAGCCAGTTACTTACCCACATACAGATATTTTCTCCTAGTCCAAGTGTTCTCATTTTATATACTAACCTTTTATGAGGTACAGTGTCAAATGCTTTGGAGAAGTCCAGATATACGACATCCATTGATTCGCCGCTGTCAAGTCTAGAACTTACCTCCTCATAGAAACTGATTAAATTTGTTTGGCATGACCGATCCCTCATGAAGCCATGCTGATATGGTGTAATTTGCTTATTTTCATTGAGGTACTCCAAGATAGCATCTCTTACAAAACCTTCAAACAGTTTACCCACAACAGATGTTAAACTTACTGGCCTGTAATTTCCAGGCTCTGTTTTTGGACCCTTTTTGAATATTGGCACCACATTTGCTATACGCCAGTCTGGTGGAACATTCCCTGTCAGTATGGAGTCCGTGAATATCAAAAATAAGGGTCTGGCTAGGACATCACTTAATTCCCTTAGGATACGGGGGTGTATGCCATCCGGTCCTGGCGATTTGTCTATTTTAATCTTTTTAAGTCGCTGCTGTACTTCTTCCTGGGTCAGACAGTGAACTTTTAAAGGGGAATTTACTTTTACATTTTGCATTTCATCTGACGGTTTATTTTCCTCAGTGAAAACAGTGGTGAAGAAAATATTTAATAGCTTGGCTTTATCCTCAGTCGCTTTCTACAACTCCCCCTCATTGCTATGTAGAGGGCCGACTCCTTCAGGTTTATATTTTTTACCATTTATATAATTGAAAAACATTTTAGGGTTAGTTTTGCTCTCTTTGGCAATTAATCTCTCGGTCTCTAGTTTGGCAGTTTTTATTAGTTTTTACATATTCTATTTTTTCCTTATAGTTTATCAGTGCTTCCTGGCTCCCCTCCTGTTTTAGTGATTTATATGCTTTCTTTTGTCATTTATTGCTTTTTTACGGTTCTATTTATCCACATTGGTTTCTTATTGTTTCTTAGCCTTTTATTTCTATAAGGTATGCATCGATCACAATTTGATGTTACAATGCTTTTAAAAATCTCCCATTTTGTGGTTGTATTTTTATTTTTGAGGACTATGTCCCAGTTAATTAGGCCTATGGCCTCTCTTAGTTGGCTAAATTTTGCTTTTTTGAAGTCCGGTATTCTTGTTCCTCCCTGTAGAAACTCTCGTTTGAAGGATAATTGGAAGGTTATTACTTTATGGTCACTATTTCCCAGGTGTCCCCCGACCTGCACGTCTGTTGTTCTATCAGGTCTATTGGTTAATACTAAGTCCAGTATGGCCGTCCCTCTAGTTGGGTCCTGAACCATTTGGGAAAGGTAATTGTCTTTGGCTATTGCCAAGAACCTGTTTCCTTTATGGGATGTACAGGTTTCAGTTTCCCAGTCTATATCTGGGTAGTTGAAGTCCCCCATGATAACCACCTCATTATGGTTTGCCATACTTACTTTGTATTGGAATTGATGGGAATTTTTTTAATTGTCTGCATCATTTCTAATAAACTATTAAGAGACTTTATTATGATTTTTTATTTTATGTATTAAAAACCCATACAACATATAAAAAAAAAAGGTAAATTAATGTTTTTTCTATGAAATATTATCCAGCCGTCCGATCGCTTTTGGTCTGACCATAATGAAGCAACGGCCTTATCATCTGGGGTGTGGCCAACACACTCATAGAGGTGATGATTGCTTCATTGTGATACGCAAGCCCCTTCACCACAACAAGGTAACGATCACGAAGGGGAATTGACACTTGTATGTGCCTTTTTTTTTTTGGTTTGTTTTTGCAGCCACAGTGCTGCACCATAGGACAGAAAAATCAGGCATGTACACATGCCTGAAAAATAATGGCATTGTTGCAGCCACTATTGTAGCAGCGGCCGGAAAAATTGATGTTTTCCAGGCAGAAAAGTGACTAAAACATTGCGGCTTGAACCCTAGTTGGTGGTGGAGAATTCACGAAAGTCTTCCGGTATGCAGACATTAAATACAGCAGCGTGGGGACCATTTTGAGGCAAAGGCATGTAATCAGGCCTTTTGTTAGTCAAACGTATCCCCCACTGTCAGTCCCTTCCGGATCCATGCCTCATTCATCTTTATGAAGGTGAGGTAATCAACACTTTTTTGACCGAGGCGACTTCTCTTGTCAGTGACAATGCCTCCTGCTGCACTGAAGGTCCTTTCTGACAGGACACTTGAAGCAGGGCAGGCCAGAAGTTCTATCGCGAACTGGGATAGCTCAGGCCACAGGTCAAGCCTGCACACCCAGTAGTGAAGGGGTTCATTGCTCCTCAGAGTGTCGATATCTGCTGTTAAGGCGAGGTAGTCTGCTACCTGTCAGTCGAGTCGTTCTCTAAGGCTGGATCCCGAAGGGCTGTGGCGATGAGTAGGACTGAAAAAGCTCCGCATGTCCTCCATCAACAACACATCTGTAAATTGTCCAGTCCTTGCCGCCGTGGTAGGAGGAGGATTACATTCACCTCTTCCCTGTTAGATTCCCGTTGTGCTGTGACATCCCCTAATACGCTGTGTAAAGCATATTTTTAGTTTGGTTTTGAACTGCTGCATCCTTTCCGACTTTCGGTAATTTGGTAACATTTCTGCCACTTTCTGCTTATACCGGGGGTCTAGTAGCGTGGCCACCCAGTACAGATCGTTCTCCTTTATCCTTTTTATACGTGGGTCCCTCAACAGATATGACAGCATGAAAGACCCCATTTGAACAAGGTTGGATGCAGAGCTACTCATTTCCCGCTCCTCGTCCTCACTGATGTCATTGACGGTCTGTTCTTCCCCCCAGCCACGTACAACACCATGGGTCCCAGATAGGTGACAACAACGAGCACCCTGGGGTGCCTGCTGTGGTTGGTCTTCCTCCTCCTCAAAGCCGCCACATTCCTCCTCTGACTCCTCTTCCTCATACTTCTCTTCCAGCGTTGCTGCAGGTCCGGCAAGCGATTATGACAAGGCTGTTTCTGGTGGTGATGGTGACCACAACTCTTCCTCTTCCTCTTCATGCTCATCTACAGCCTGATCCAGAACTCTTCGCAGTGCACGCTCCAGGAAGAAGACAAATGGGATGAGGTCGCTGATGGTGCCTTCGGTGCGACTGACTAGGTTTGTCACCTCCTCAAAAGGACGCATGAGCCTACAGGCATTGCGCATGAGTGTCCAGTAACGTGGCAAAAAGATTCCCAGCTCCGCAGAGGCTGTCCTAGCACCCCGGTCATACAAATACTCGTTGACGGCTTTTTCTTGTTGGAGCAGGCAGTCGAACATTAGGAGTGTTGAATTCCAACGTGTCGGGCTGTCGCATATCAAGCGCCTCACATGTTGTTTCGCCGCTGAATACCGGAAAAATGCGCAATGGCCGTGTAGGAACACCTGAAATGGCCACACACCTTCCTGGCCTGCTTGAGGACGTCCTGTAAGCCTTTGTACTTAGACACAAAACGTTGTACGATGAGATTCAACACATGTGCCATGCACGGCACATGTGACAACTTGCCCAAATTTAATGCCGCCAACAGATTGCTTCCATTGTCACACACCACTTTGCCGATCTCCAGTTGGTGCGGGGTCAGCCACTGATCCACCTGTGTGTTCAGGGCAGACAGGAGTGCTGGTCCTGTGTGGCTCTCTGCTTTCAAGCAAGTCAACCCCAAGATAGCGTGACACTGTCGTATCCGGGATGTGGAATAGCCCCTGGGGAGCTGGGGGGAATCAGTTGATGTGCAGCCAGACGCCGCAGCAGAAGAGGACTCAGCCGAGGAGGATATCGAAGAGGATGGAGTAGGAGTAGAGGAGGTGGCAGTAGGTCTGCCTGCAAGTCGTGGTGGTGTCACCAACTCCGCTGCGGAGCCACGCATTCCATGCTTGTCAGCCGTCAGCAGGTTGACCCAATGCGCAGTATACGTGATCAGTGGTCAGATGGACCCTTGCCCCAACACTGTATGCCAGAGATGCCATGACTTCCTTTTCAATGACATGGTAGAGGTTTGGGATTGCAATTTTTGAAAAAAAATTTCGTCCGGGTACCTTCCACTGTGGTGTCCCAATAGCGCCAAATTTTTTGAAGGCCTCAGACTCTACCAGCTGGTATGGTAAAAGCTGGCGGGCTAAGAGTTCTGTCAAGCCAGCTGTCAGTCGCCGGGCAAGGGGGTGACTTTGTGACATTGGCTTCTTATGCTCAAACATGTCCTTGACAGACACCTGACTGTGGGCAAATGAGCAGGAACTGCTGAAGGTGAGAGATGGAGTGGCAGGTAGTTGAGAGGGGGCAGGGAGGACAGCAGTGGTTGACGTGGCTGAAGATGCTGGACCAGGAGGAGCATGGTGGCTTTGAGTTTGTGTGCTGCTTGTACTCATGTGTTGATCCCATAGGCGTTTGTGATGTGAGATCATGTGCCTTCGCAAAGCAGTTGTACCAAGGTGGGTGTTAGACTTTCCACGACTCAGTTTCTTTTGGCACAGGTTGCAAATGGCATTGCTTTTATCAGAGGCAGACACACAAAAAAAATGCCACACTGCTGAGCTTTGCAATGACGGCATTCTGGTGGTGGCAACAGCATGCGTTGACTGGCGTGCTGTCTGGCTGACCCCAGGTGCCGATACATGCTGTCTGACTGTGCCACTAACTCCTTGCCACGACCTCCCCCTGCTTCCAACTCGTCTCCTCATTCTCTCTGTCTCCCCTTCAGAACTTTCCCCCTCTTCTTCTCTTCGAGCAGGCACCCACGTGGCATCCGTGGACACATCGTCATCATCAACCGCTTCACGTGTATCTGACACCTCAGCAAAGGAAGCAGCAGCGGGTACAACATCATCATCATCATCATCACACTGTACGTCCATGTGTGTAATCCTGCCTGACTGAGACATATCCCCGTAATCTACATCATCTGGCAATAATGGTTGCGCATCACTAATTGCATCCAACTGATGTGTAAATAACTCCTCTGACGGATCAAGTGAAGCGGCTGTGGTGGCTGTGGTGGTAGTGGTGGTGGTGGCGACAGGCGGGTGCGTGGTAACTTGAGAGCAGGTGACCGAAGCTGAGCTGGAGGAGGATGGTGCGTCAAGTTTCTTAGCGGAAGCTGTTGAAGATTGGGTGTCCTGTCTAAGCCAGTCAACTACGTCCTCAGAATTTTTCGGGTTCAGGGTACGTGGCCTCTGAACACTGGGCATTATTCCAGGGACAGTGGAAATCACAGCACCACGACCACGACGGCCCCTGCGGGGTGTCCTGCTTCTGCCTGTCATTTTTTTTTTAGATAAGTGGTACTACGCGTGCTAGGTACTGTGCCACCCAGTATGAGTGGTGGGCACTGGCAGTGGGCACGCTACAGTCAGTGGAAGAGGGCCTGACACACACTGGCAGCAGGCAAGCAACTGAATTTAGACTACTGTCTAAAAATTAAATGCCTTATTTATCGGCAAGCTACTGTGCCACCCGGTATCAGTGGTTGGCACTGGCAGTGGGCACACTACAGTAAGTGGAAGTGGGCCTGACACACACTGGCAGCAGGCAAGCAACTGAATTTAGACTACTGTCTAAAAATTAAATGCCTTATTTATCGGCAAGCTACTGTGCCACCCGGTATCAGTGGTTGGCACTGGCAGTGGGCACACTACAGTCAGTGGAAGCAGGCCTGACACACACTGGCAGCAGGCAAGCAACTGAATTTAGACTACTGTCTAAAAATTAAATGCCTTATTTATCGGCAAGCTACTGTGCTACCCGGTATCAGTGGTTGGCACTGGCAGTGGGCACACTACAGTCAGTGGAAGTGGGCCTGACACACACTGGCAGCAGGCAAGCAACTGAATTTAGACTACTGTCTAAAAATTAAATGCCTTATTTATCGGCAAGCTACTGTGCCACCCGGTATCAGTGGTTGGCATTGGGAGTGGGCACACTACAGTTAGTGGAAGTGGTCCTGACACACACTGGCAGCAGGCAAGCAACTGAATTTAGACTACTGTCTAAAAATTAAATGCCTTATTTATCGGCAAGCTACTGTGCCACCCGGTATCAGTGGTTGGCACTGGCAGTGGGCACACTACAGTCAGTGGAAGCAGGCCTGACACACACTAGCAGCAGGCAAGCAACTGAATTTAGACTACTGTCTAAAAATTAAATGCCTTATTTATCGACAAGCTACTGTGCTACCCGGTATCAGTGGTTGGCACTGGCAGTGGGCACACTACAGTCAGTGGAAGTGGGCCTGACACACACTAGCAGCAGGCAAGCAACTGAAATTACACTAAAGTGTAAAAATTAAATGCCTTTTTTTGATGCAAAGTACTGTGCCACACGGGATGACAGGGGTGGGCACTGGCAGTGGGCACACTACAGTCAGTTGAAGTCGGCCTGACATACACTAGCAGCAGGCAAGCAGCTGAAATTACACTAAAGTGTAGAAATTAAATGCCTTTTTTATGCAAAGTCCTGTGCCAGCCGGTATGAGTAGTGGGCACTGGCAGTGGGCACACTACTGTCAGTGGAAGTCAGCCTGACACACACTAGCAGGCAACTAACCTTAGATTAAAGTGTAAAAATTAAGTGCCTTTTTTTATGCAAAGTCCTGTGCCACACGGGATGACAGGGGTGGGCACTGGCAGTGGGCACACTACAGTCAGTGGAAGTCGGCCTGACACACACTGGCAGCAGGCAAGCAACTGAAATTACACTAAAGTGTAGAAATTAAATGCCTTTTTTATGCAAAGTCCTGTGCCAGCCGGTATGAGTGGTGGGCACTGGCAGTGGGCACACTACAGTCAGTGGAAGTCAGCCTGACACACACTGGCAGGCAACTAACCTTAGATTAATGTGTAAAAATTAAATGCCTTTTTTTGATGCAAAGTCCTGTGCCACATGGGATGACAGGGGTGGGCACTGGCAGTGGGCACACTACAGTCTGTGGGCCTGCAGCTCCTCACACACAGGCAGGCCAGACAACTGCAATATGTATATAAAGGAAAAAAAAAGCTGACTAATGTTGCAGCCCTAAAAAGGGCTTTTTGGGGTGCTGTCAGGACGCTGTCCTTACAGCAGAGATCAGATGAGTCTTTCAGGACTGGAGTGGACACTGAATACACTAGCCTAGCTATCAATTTCCCTATTAAATCAGCAGCAACTACACTCTCCTTCCTCTGACTAAGACTGCAGCTTCAGAATGAATCTAAAATGGATGCTGTGCAGGAGGTGGGAGGGTCTGGGAGGGAGGGTATGCTGCTGATTGGCTGGAATGTGTCTGCTGACTGTGAGGTACAGGGTCAAAGTTTGCTCAATGATGATGTATAGGGGGCGGACCGAACATCGCATGTGTTCGCCCGTTGAGGCAAACGCGAACAAGCTATGTTCGCCGGGAACTGTTCGCCGGCGGATAGTTCGGGCCATCTCTAGTCAACACTTAAAACAAGAGGAATCATGGTCCTACTCACAAGAGCTCACAATCTATGAGGAGATATGGGTGACACAGAAGGTAACAATGTACAATGTACAATAGCCCGAAGAGTAGATATAAAGCTGCAGCAGCTGTCACCAGCCGATATCTGTAGTGCTTCTGAGTGCATGGCATGTGGTGGATAGTGTTTGATAAGGTATCAGGTTCAGAAGAATGATGTTGAAGGTGAGGTAAATGGAGAAGAGTTAGATTAGGGGATGTGATAGGCCACCCTAAAATGAGGAGTTTTTAGGGAACACGCAAAACTGTGGATGTTGTGAATCAACTTGATTGCTTGGGGTAGAACACAGCAGAAAACTGGCGCAGCTCAGGAGAAGTCTTGGAGACAGGAGTGAGAGGTTTAGATTATGGTGGATGTTAGTCTTCTATTGTTTGCAGGGCGAAGGGCATGGGTAGGATGGCAGACAGCGATGAATGAGGAGATGTAGCGGATAAAGCGCCGTGGAGATCTTTATGGGTGAGAATGAGCAATTTAAATAAAATCTTATATAGTATGGACAACCAGTGGAATGACTGGGCCAGGGTGGAGCCATCAGAGTATTGACGGGCACAGGGCTGAGGCATTGGAGTTACGTATTAGTTAGGCCTCTTTCAGACGGGCGTTGCGGGTGCACTCCGTCAAACAGTGCGGGTGCGTTGCGGGAATCGCCGCGATTTTTCCCTGCGAGTGCAAAGCGCTGTCATGCGTTTTGCACGCGCGGGAGAAAAATCGGCACTTTTGGTACCCAGACCCGAACCTGCACTTCTTCACAGAAGTGCATGTTTGGGTCAGAAATTGTCCTGCTGGTATTATTTCACATTATAACATAGTTATAATGTAAAATAATACCCTTGGCCATCTCCCTAATGTTGAACCCGGTGCAGAATGGGTTAAAAATAATAAACTAATAATTACTTACCTGTTCCATTTGATCGCGAAGCCCGGCCTCCTCTCCGTTAGCTTGAAAGATGTAAAGGACCTGTGATGATATCACAGCATCACATGGCTCAATCACCTGCTCCATCACTATGGTGATGGAGCATGTGATTGGTCCATGTGACCACGTGACATCATCCAAGGTCCTTAAGCACTATCCACAGCCTGAGAATAGTGATTATGACCTTGGATGATGTCACATGGTCACATGGACCAATCACATGCTCCATCACCATAGTGATGGAGCAGGTGATTGAGCCATGTGATGTGACGTCATCACAGGTCCTTTAGATCATCGATGCTGCAGGGAAAGAGAGGACAGATCGCGACTACGCGATCAAGTGGCTAAGGTAAGTTAACTTTTATTATTTTTAACCCCTTCCTCATCATTTAATAATGCATTCTTTATTAAGAATGCTATTATTTCCCCTTATAACCATGTTATAAGGGGAAATAATAGAGATTGGGTCCCGTTGCTAAGCAACAATGCGGGAAAATCGCAATGCATCCGCACTTGGTTGCGGATGCTTGCGATTTTCCCGCATCCCCATTCACTTCTATGGGGCCTGCGTTGCGTGAAAAACGCAGAATATAGAACATGCTGCGATTTTCACGCAACGCAGAAGTGATGCGTGAAAATAACCGCTCATGTGCACAGCCCCATAGAAATGAATGGGTCCGATTCAGTGCGGGTGCAATGCGTCCTCCTCACGCATTGCACCCGCGCGGAAAACTCGCCCGTGTGAAAGGGGCCTTAGACAGATGAGCCTGGCTGCTGAGATCCAGATAGATTGGAGAGGGGAGGCTGCATTGAGGGGAAACATTACAGTAATTAAAAATGAAAATAGATCAGGACATGAATGAGAGTTCTTGCTGTTTTAACGGGACAAAAAAATTAGGGCAAATTCTAGAGATTTTTTTGAGGAGCAGGCAGCATTAGCACAATTGAGTATAGAGGATGCAGGAAATATCAGTGTCAAATGTAACACTGAGACAGTGAGCATGCTGTCTAGGCATGATGTTAGTACCACACACTGAGATGGAGATACCAAGGTTAGGTAGGTTAGTAGATGGAGAAAACAAAAGAAGTTCAGTTTCAAATAGAGAGAGGACAAGATGATAGAGACAGCATACAGATAGTCACTGGCGTTCTGTAGTACAGCAGGGGTGATGTCAAGAGATGAAGTGTATAGGTGGGTGTTATCAGCATAGAGATGGCACTGAAAACCATATCTACTGATTCTCTTTCCAGTAGTGGCTGTGTAGAGAGAATTTAGGAGAATACCTAGCACTTAACCCTGAGAAACCCCAACAGCAAGAGGGAGAGGATGGGAAGTAGAATGAGCAAATGACACATTGAAGGAGAGGAGACATGGGAAAAAAACCGAGAGAGCAGTGTCTTTATAACCAATAGATTGGAGCATGGTGAGAAGGTCATAGTGGTTTACAGTGCACAAAGATCCAGAAGAATGAGTAGAGAGTAGTCACAGTTGCATTTAGCTATAAGGAAGTGATTTGTCACTTTGGTGAGGGCAGTTTGTATAGAATATAGAGGATGAAAGCCAAATGTACAGTTTCTGGTAAATGCATCAAAATTTCTAATATTTCTAAAATTAATATGTTTAACAGGTGATAAAAATGTGGTGTAAAAGAGGCCTTAGTTTTTACATTTTCTTCCACTTTCTTAAGAGGCGGCAAGGACAAAGACCATGGGGGTCATTTACAAACATGGATATACTCTATGTGAAGAAAATAGACTTTATTCATTGTGAAGAAAATAGACCTTATTCGGTTTTTACCTTTTTGTGAATTGACCAACCGCACATGCGGAATTCATGGAACTGTTTTTGGCAGGAGCCTTGTGTTTGGTCGGTAACTTGTGACTTCCATGTCTTTTAAGAACCCTTGAAGCGATCTGGGTGAAATTTGGATATGTTGGTCCCCCAGATCGGGGCTATCAGGGGATATGTAAATTGTGGGGATACCTTGTGAAAAAAGGGGTGTTACAACTTTTTGGAAAATTGTGTGCTCTCTGCCTGGAGATAATTGGTTTATTCCTTAACTTATCTCAATATCTCCCAGGCAGATAGAGGGCGGGTGTTACTGTAACTCTGTATGTTAATTGGTTATTGTCCTTTGTTTACTGTGGGAGATCCTCTTGCAGGAGGATTTCTCATAAAAGCCAGTGTGTGATGAATAAAAATGGTTCCTGTTACACCCTTCATGAAGTCTAGGCTCATGGTTGGGGAATATTCCATTTGCTGGGGAGAATCACCCTGGAAGCTGCATTCATCGACGCTATTCCTCTATTTTCTATGGTAGCTATAATCATATATGCTCACCTATTGGGAAAGGAATAGAAGGCCAAAGTACCATAACCACTGTAGGTCTTAACACTCCACTTTTTGGCATATATCTGTCCCAGATTGCGATGCAAAGGTTATTTGCACCACAATCTGCTACTTTTCCCCACTCGTGACAGGTCTAAATAAAGGGGGTTTGGCATGGGCATGAAACGGAGTGGGCCAGCAGGCCCGTCTCATTTATCATTTCCTACGCCTGTTTTAGGTGTAGAAAATGGTTTACATCTACACCAGCAAGGGAGCTGGCATAAATTTAGACAGATATGCCGAAGTTATGTAGAGGTCAGCACCTCTTCATAAATTTGGCACATCGACTGACAGCTAAAGGAGTATTATGAACTCCAGTCTTAATAAATGACCTAGTATATTTTAGGCACTGCTTTTTTGGAGGGAAATTACTAATAACATGTTCATTTTATTGTATGGTTTAATACACATGTACTGTACTGTACCCTGCAAAACTGAATGGCAGACTGTCAGCACAGTAGAGAGGAACACACAGACAGTGAGTCCTAACTGGAACCCAGGAGGCTTTCCCTGCCTACTTTCAGTGCAAGCCCTAGGTGGCAATCCGCAACTGGTCGACGTTCCCTACTCTGGTAGGTGCAGAACTGACATACACAGAGAGAAGAAACTACAAAAAGATGAAGTCGTACAGAAATGGGTTGGATCCAGGGCGACAATTCAGTACCAAGTCAGACGACAGAGGGTATAGCCAAGCCAAAGTCAGAACCAGACAGGAAACACAGTACTAAATCACGACCCAGGGGGCGTTCTGGCATGACTTGGTTGACGTAACGCATCACGCCGTAGATCCACCTTCCTCCGCTGTCCCGCTGCTAGCAAAGTTGCCTGGGATGATCGGCGCTCCTGAGATGCTTGGCGTACATTCCCTTAAAAAATAAACCTTTTGGCACACTGATTATTTGCTGGGAGTCGGGTTCCTACCCCGCTTAGTATATGAAAAGATAACTCCAGCTTTATGCGTTTCAAGGTGCTTTTATTGAAAATGCGGCACGTAATAGTGACGTTTCGGCCTAAATGGCCTTTATCAAACGATTGCCGCTGGTGGGTATAAGGTATAGGAAAAAAGCGCTGTGGGTAGAAAGAGCGTGAATCCACACGCTTGTGACACGTGTGGATTCACGCTCTTTCTACCCACAGCGCTTTTTTCCTATACCTTATACCCACCAGCGGCAATCGTTTGATAAAGGCCATTTAGGCCGAAACGTCACTATTACGTGCCGCATTTTCAATAAAAGCACCTTGAAACGCATAAAGCTGGCGTACATTCCCCACATGGCTCGGTCCTAGCATTTACTCGGGATCGGATGGTAATTCCTGCCATGTGCTGAGTCATGCGGTTACCATCTGCAGCCAAATTCCAGCCTTTATGACCCTCGGTGGACGCTTGGAGGGAAAGTAAAGAGTGTCCACTTGCTGGAGGGCAAGGGATGAAGTTTGCCTAGCTGGAATTCTGTTCAAGCCTTAAGGTGCTGGGGACTGGTGGAATGGAGGGACTCCTGTATGAAGTTTATATGGTGGTGGAATGCATCTGGCCGTATGTATGTTTTTTTTTTGGGGAATATATCCCCTTGAGAAGCAATGGAGGGGGTGAGATTTTGGGATACCGGAGAGAGGGGTTTGCTTCTATCTTTAAAAAGGGGAGGAAAAGGAAAGGGAAAGGTTACCTAGTATTGACCTGTGAAAGGAAATATCTTAGGTAACACAGGATTCCAGTAACCCTCTGCAAATTGAACATTATGTGTTTTGTACTATAGCACCACTAACTTTTTATCTACTAAAGAACAGTGGCATTAGTAGGTGTCATTTCCAGAGCACGGTAATGCACTGTGGGAGGCGGTGTTGGTACCAACTTTAACAGCTTTATTATTGTGATTTAAAACCGCCTAAAGTAAATTACTTTAAATAACATTAAATTGGATGGATCGCTGCAGACAATCTTGATTTCTAAAGTTGCTGCTAACTCTGCATTGGTTAACCTGCATTAGAACCATCATTAACCATCTAACTACTACTCATCTATTAATGCTTGGATGAACTTCAGCTGATTCTTACTCATTAATTACAATTTACTAATGAACTGTGCTAGCCAGGACCTGGACTAATGATATTAGTTTCATGGTAACCCGTGAATCCAGTAACCTCCTCAAAATTTTTATGCATGTAGGGTTGAGCGAACCAGAACTGTAAAGTTTGGGTTTGTACCGAACATTGCCGTTTTTCGCACACGTACCAGAACCCAAACATTTCCGTAAAAGTTCGGGTTCGTTGTTTGGCGATTTCTTCCCAATTTTTGAAAGGCTGCAGGGCAGCCAATCAACAAGTGTTTCACTAATTTGTCCTAAGAAGCCATCACAGCCATACCTACTATTGGCATGGCTGTGATTGGCTAAGTGCAGCATGTGACCCAGCTTCTATTTAAAGAGGACCTTTCCCTAAAAAAAAAATATCCAAAAGTTATATCACCTTATAGGGGTCAAACCCCTGATGTCTTCACCATTTTTCTTTTTTTAAAATGACCCCCCATTCGCCCGCCTTGCTCCCCGATATCTTCTGCGCCTCATATGCAAATGAGGCGTCTTGGTTATAGTAGGCGTTATCTTCAAAGTTATGGTGGGCGTGTCCGGGCGTTCCTCCTCACTCCCTGGCTGCGAGCGCATCCAATAGCAGCGCTCGGCTCTAAGCCAGGGAGAAGGAGCTCAAGTTCTCGCGAGAACCGCGAGAACTTGAGCTTGCTGAGTCCCGGAACCCGCGCCATCTTGGTACACTCGCTGCGCTCCTCTTCTGCGCTGGGGAATCCAAGATGGCGCGGGTTCCGGGACTCAGCACGCTCAAGTTCTCGCGGTTCTCGCGAGAACTTGAGCTCCTTCTCCCTGGCTAAGAGCCGAGCGCTGCTATTGGATGCGCTCGCAGCCAGGGAGTGAGGAGGAACGCCCGGACACGCCCACCATAACTTTGGAGATAACGCCTACTATAACCAAGACGCCTCATTTGCATATGAGGCGCAGAAGATATCGGGGAGAAAGGCGGGCGAATGGGGGGTCGTTTTAAAAAAAGAAAAATGGTGAAGACATCAGGGGGTTGACCCCTATAAGGTGATATAACTTTTGGATATTTTTTTTTAGGTGAAAGGTCCTCTTTAAGCTGGAGTCATGTAGCGCTGCACATCACTCTGCTGCTCTTAGTGTAGGGACAGGTTGCTGCTGCTGCTGGTGCTCTCAGGGAGAGATTAGGGAAGAAATCTGTTGAACTTAGTGGTGTTAACTGTTCAAACTACAGCAATTATTGAGGGTGCTATGCTACATATTTGTACCCAGCCCTGAGCCAAGTGATACTGAAAAATAATTTTTAATCCATCTGTTACTGAGGTGGGGGATGGCGGCCATTTTAGCAACTGCAGTGTCCTTGGAACTGCATGGGACCTGCATGTGTGCCAGCCTGCCAGGGACATCAGTCTAATTATTTTTGGGTAGCTCAGTGGAGGAAAAATTCCTTTTTTTCTGGCAGGTCAAGTCACCCTACATTACCTATTTTATAATTTTGCGGTGACATAGTGCTTTTTTATAGATGGGTGAGTAAAACCATACTGTTGAGCCACAGTGCACTTTTGCATACAATGCTGAAAAACTGTTTTTTTGCCAGTTTTGCCATATAAAAACCCCTGCTCTGCAAAGGTGAAAGTGAGGTAAATCTCTAAAAATCATCTGATACATTGGTGGGTGACATTTTGCCAGTTTTGCAATAAACCATCCCCTGCTCTGCAAAAGTGACAGGGCAGTAAATTTCAAAAAATCATCTGTTACATTGCTGGGTGACATTAACCCAGTTTTGCCGTGTACAAACCCCTGCTCTGCATAGGTGACAGGGAGGTAAATTTCTAAAAATCGTATGTTACATTCTTGGGCCATAAAGTACCCCTGCACTGCATACCTGACTGGGAAATATATGCTGTAAATTAGGTGGCGTTCAGATTGTTGGGGGATCTGTACCCCTTCTTTCTTTCAAAGTACTCCTGCACTGCATAACAGACAGTGAAGTTAGTTCATTAACACTGGCGGTTACATTGTTGCCTGACATAAAGCCTTTTTTGGCTGTAGTCGCCAACGACGTGTTTTGTTTTTTTTTTTTTTTTATAAATTGGGGTAGACCCCAAAACATTGGGAGATATAAAAAACAAAACAAATTATAAGTGCGCTGTAGTATAACAATGGTTTGGTGAGGCCGGTATACATGTCTATTCTGCATAAGGTACAAACAAGTCCTGTGGGATCCATGTCTGGTTCATTTTAATGAACATAAGATTGTCCACGTTGGCTGTGGACAGACGGCTGCTTTTGTCTGTGATAACGCCCCCTGCCGTGCTAAACACACGTACAGACAATACACTGGCTGCAGGGAAGGCCAGCACCTCCAAGGCATAAAGGTGAAGCTGAGGTTATTTGGAGACCCAGAAGTTGAATGCGGCAGACCCAGTGGCATAGCTAGAAATGACTGGGCCCAACAGCAAATTTTTGAATAGGGCCCCCCTCCCCAAGTAATCTTTTTGCAACCCCTTCCTTTCATGCCGCCCCCATTCCTGTGGCTATGAAAGATCGCTCTCTCAGACCAGGCAGCTGTTCCATCCGTTTTCAACACTGTCTATACTGCCACGTTATATAATTTCATTGTATAATACTGTTGAGGGGGCCCTGACAAAGTCTTTTAGTCCTCCTCCTCCTGGATGGTCCCCTTCTTGGTCAGGGCCTCAAAGCAGCCACTTTCCCTGCTACCCCTGTAGTTATGACCCTGGGCAGACCCATCAGTCAGTACGCGTAGGCGTGTGCACAGATACTATTCCACCATTTTGCGAAAATACTGCCTCTTGCTAAGATGTTCCAGATCTTCTGGTGGTGCTGGAGACAAACCTTTTCCACATTTCGGCCATGCTAACCCTGCCTTCTGAGGTGCGCGTGGTGACCCAGCTGCGTTGGTGACTTCTTCCTCCTCCTCGGCTTTAGCCTTGTGCTTCCACTGAGCCCCCGGTGTCAGGTGTGAATGCCATCTGCAGTACGTTTACCAGTGTTGGCTTCTTCCTATCACGCTTCAGTGACGGAATTAAGGACCGCACATTGTCCTTGTAACGGGGATCCAGCAGGGTGGCCACCCAGTAATCTGCACAAGTTAGAATGTGGGCAACTCGGCAGTCGTTGCGCAGGCACTGCAGCATGTAGTCGCTCATATTTGCCAGGCTGCCCAGAGGCAACGACAAGCTGTCCTCTGTGGGAGGTGTATCATCTGTGTCCTCTGTATCCCCCCCAGCCACGCTCAAGTGATGGCCATGAGCTGCTTTGGGTGCCACCCTGCTGTGAACATGGTTTCTTCTCCTCCTCCAGAACTGTGCCCTGGCTGGACAATTGTGTACCTACAGTAGTCTATGTTGGTGCAGAAACCCACCCTTCGAGCCACTTATATATGACTGGCCTTATAAGTTAAGGGTAAGGCATGTAAATAGTTTTGTTTGTTTATTTCGTTTATCTGACTTATAGTTATGTAAATATATTTATAAGTACATTTGTAAATAGTTTGTGAATGGGCATTATTGAGTGGTTTGAGTGAAGGGGGGGTGTAGGGTGGGAGTCTTGTTAGGTTAATTTTCTCTTTTTGAAATGTTCCTTGTATAGTTTTTGTTACGATTTATAATAAAAAGTCCTGATAACGGTGGAAATGTTATCCAACAATCTAACCTACAAATTTAATAAAATTATTTGCCTGTCACATCTGCGCTCAGGCCGCAGGGGTCCTTGAGCACCAATAACAGTGAATTTCTCCCACCAGAATCTAAGAGCCGGTTTAACTGAATTGATTTTCACTGTCTGGTGTTCAGGAATTTCTGCACCACCAAATTCAGCACATGCACCAGGGAAGGGATGTTTGTCAAACCGGCTAGGCCCTGAGATGCTACGAGATTTCACCCATTATGGCACACCAACAGGCCGGGCTTGAGGCTCAGTGACTCCAACCACTCATCGGACTGTTGTTCCATGCCCGTCCACAGCTCCTGCGCGGTGTGGGGTTTGTCCCCCAAACAGATGAGTTTCAGAACAGCCTGCTGTCATTTCCCCCTGGCTGTGCTGATGACAGCATTTCAAAGGACCAGACAAAATGACAGCATTTCAAAGGACCAGGAATTTTGAAATCCTGGCATTCATGGCCAGGGGTCGCGGGTGGGTAGGGGGGTACTTCCTCTTTCTATTTCTTTTTAGAATTGGGAAATGGACAGCAGAACATTTCCATGGAATTTGGTGGAGATGCTTGTTAATGGTGAAAGATGTGGTGGCGTTGTTGCCACATCCTCTGTTTGCGGGGTGGCAGGTGCCACTGTCACTCACTTGGGTTCAGGTTTAGAACGTTTATTTTTAATTTTTATGTAGTTTATGTTATTTTAAGTTATTTCCCTATCCACATTTGTTTGCAGGGCACTTGTCCTTCTTTTACCCCCATTTTTCTTCAATGTTCAGCCCTCTAGCCCTTTCCAGGACTTTTTTAGAGCCATTTTAGTGCCCCAAAGTCCGGGTCCCCATTGTCTTCAATGGGGTTCGGTGTCACGTTCGGGTCCTGAACTCAAACCTTGCGGTGAAGTTTGGCCGAACCCGGTGAACCCGAACTTCCAGGGGTTCGCTCAACTCTAAGTGACATGCATGTAGGTCGTTTTTCACACTTCCGGGTGGCTGGGACTGGAACTGGTGTGGATATGAAACTTGGTGTGTTTTTTTTTTTTGTTTGTTTTTTATTTTTATTTTTTTATATTGGATCTTGGACAACCTTTTTTTCTAGTTAATACATGAAGGGAATCTTTTACAGTCTGAGTAGGTCTCCTGTTCTACTAGGCAAAAAAATGCATTTTACCTTCCATAATTTACCTTTTTGCAGCATACTGCTCCTAGAAGTCACACATACTGCAAAGCACACAAACATAATTGTCATGTCATGTATGTATTCACTGTGTATGTGTGTAAGCACATGATACTTATAGGCCATGTCCAACAACAACCACTAGATGGGGTTCACGTCACCCTATATATAAAAAGAGAGGTGAGTCAGCACAAGTCAGTCAGTGAGAGAGTTTGGGTACTTTCACAGTTGTGTTGCTGGATTCCGGCAGGCAGTTCCGTCACCGGGACTGCCTGCCGGATCCGGCCATCTGTATGCAAACGGATACCATTTGTAGACAGATGCGGATTCGTCTCACAAATGCATTGCAATACTGGATCCATCTCTCCGGTCGTCATCTGGAAAAACGTATCCGGTATTTATCTTTTTCACATTCTTAAAGGTCTGCGCATACGGTAATTTTAATGCTGGATCCGGCACTAATACATTTCAGTGGAAATTAATGCTGGATCTGGCATTCCGGCAAGTGTTCTGGAATTTTAGATGGAGAAAATACCGCAGCAGGCTGCGGTATTTTCTCCAGCCCAAAAAACGTAAGAGAGACTGAACTGATGCATCCTGATCCATCCTGAACAGAATACTCTCCATTCAGAATGCATTAGGATTAAACTGTTCAGTTTTTTTCCGGTATTGAGCACCTAGGATGGAACTCAATACCGGAAAAGAATAACGCTAGTGTGAAAGTCTGGTCTAAGACAGGCAGTCAGTCTTTAAGCCAGTTTAAACCAGTCTGAGTCTACCAGCAGAGAGTAAAGATAGAGATTTGACACTTAAGCTCATCCTGTACTTGGATCCACTCAGGGTAGAGCCATAATATCTCCAAAGCAGTTTGCAGTTACTGGGTGTACCTCCACATCCCAAGGTGGAAACGTGGATAAGCAACCTGTCAAAGAAGGGAAAAAAGGAGTTTGCCTCCCGTTAATGGGAACCACCCTGTGATTGCATTGCATTGGCTTAAGTGAAATCATTATACCCCACATCCTGCAGCTGACATTAGTTAGGAAAGTGCAAGATAAGGAAGATTGCTTCAAACAGCGGTTTGGCCTATGGTTATCTGTGCAGCTATGAGACCTGTACCCTCTGAGTATTCTGTATTTCTGTGTAACATCAGTCGGTCCATAATAAGTGAGACCTGGCCTGAATTGTCTGCATATGAAGGATCAGTAAAAATTGTTTGCTGTGTAACCTGGACTCATTATTTCCATCCTACATTTGCCCATCAAGGTGCTGGCATCAAAACAACCAGGACCGTGCCTTGCACCATACAACATCACCATCAAGGGCACCTCAACTGCCATCAGGTGCACCCTTCCCATCACTGCACTCCAGGTCAGGGACTTTCAGAAAACTGTGACTACGACTATTGAACCCATCCGGCCACTCACACGAGCCCCTGCTGCCCTGTCACTGCATTTATGTTTTGAAACATAATTATAGAAAAGTTAAACATTAGCATAGCATTTGGTAATGGTCACAGTTAATCAAATGTCTTTTTCCAGATGTTCTTGAGAAATAATGTCACCTCCATCATCCTTCTTGGATTTCCAAATCTTTCAAACATCCAATTTCTGTTCTTCTCATTAATGATTATTTTATACTGTGGGGCCATTTCAGGAAACCTTCTTATCATGGTCTTGTATTTAGTAAGTAAAACCCTTCGGTCCCCCATGTACTTCTTCATTACACAGCTGTCGTTATGTGACCTCCTGATGACTACAGACATTGTCCCCATCCTACTTCACACTATAATGTATGGAGTAAGTACTATGACTCTTATGGGCTGCATCATCCAGTATTCTGTTTTTGTCCTATCAGACTGCTCAGAATGTCTTCTACTATCAGTGATGTCTTATGATCGATATGTGGCCATCTGTAACCCCCTTCGTTACCTTTCCATCATGACTCATAATTTCTGTGTTACCTCTGTAAGTATTATTTGGTTGGTGGCTTTTATTGTAACCCTGATCAATATCATCTCCATCTATAGTTTACATTTCTGTGGCCCACACATCATTGACCATTTCTACTGTGACTATGAACCTATCCTGCAGCTCTCCTGCTCTGACACATCCATTATACAAAAATTAAATCTTATATTAGGAGGTTTCGTTGTTACGGGGCCTTTTATAATAATTGTGATGTCCTATGTATATATTGTCATCACAGTTCTGAAGATCCCATCCAATACCAGAAATACATAAAGCCTTCTCCACCTGTAGCTCCCATCTCATCGTGGTTTCCGTGTTTTATGGGACATTAATGGCAGTTTATATGTTTCCTACAAAAGGACAGTCCCTGACCCTGAGTAAGATCTTGTCTCTGATGTATACTGTGCTGACCCCACTGCTCAATCCTATTATTTATAGCTCTGAGGAACAAAGACATCAAAGAAGCTTTTCTTAAACTTAAATGTAATAACCTATAATGAAACTTGGCTAGGTGATGGCAATGCTGCCTCTGCGTACTCATGCTGTGATTCCAGCACCAATGTCCTCCTCTCTCTTCTCATCATCCACCTTGCCCTCAGCCTCCACTGTAGGCACAGTTCTGAGTGGTCCTCCACCATACCACCTACGCAGAGTTGTCATGCTGTTCTGCACCAGGCCAACCTGGGCGAATGGAGTCTCATCGAGGAGGAACTGCCCCATGTCCTTCATGAATAAATCAAATCCTGGCTGTCTCCTTGCCAAATGAAGATCAGAAAATTGGTCACTGATAAAGGGAAGAAAATTCTGTTGGGTCTGCATCAAAAAGGACTGACACATGTGCCCTGCATGGTGCACTTCTATAATCTGGTTGTAAAGCGGTTCCTGAAGTCTTCCACCCAACTGCAAGACATCTTGAAAATGTCCAGGAAACTGTGCATGCACAGTCACTCTTTCCATGAAAAACACTCTCTCCCTGAGGTGCGAAGGTGGAATATTGTTCCCAAACATTACCTCATATGTAACGTTTCCACATGTTGGAACTCCGCCCTCCACATGCTGGACCGACTATATGAGCAGAGAAAGGCCATAAAAAAAAATTATTGATGATGCAGGCGGACAGGACTACTCCCCTGTGTAACTTCGATGTTAGTCAGTGGCAGCTCATGCGTGTCACCTGCCATTTGCTCAGGCCTTTTGAGGAGGCTACTTTATTTGTCAGTCGCCAGGACTATGGTATGAATGATGTCATTACACTTCTTCACATCCTGGAGTAGATGCTGATACATCTGGCTGGCAAGGGACAGGAGAGGTGGCACCTACATCTCATAGCCACCTAACCCCTGTGGGGGCTGAACTGGTGAAGAAGGAGGATGAGGTGGAGGAGGACTTTTACTCACATGCAGTGTATAAAGAACTAGGTGGTTTATCTGCACAAGTGACAGGAGAGGAACAAGAGAAGCAGGAGGAACTGGATCGCTATGAGGAAGACCAGGCAATTGACCCCGACAGACAGTGGCGTAGCTACAGGCCAGAGAGAAGATACCAGGAGGAGTCAACCAGTGCCACACAGTGGAGAAGAGGAGTTGCTACCGACTGGACCAAGACCAGGTGAGCAGAATGCTTTTATATAATATTAATAGAGGGGATACTGTGACATGGAGAGGGGAGAACTGTGACATGGAGGGAGGAGAAATGTGACATGGAGGGGGGAGAAATGTGACATGGGGGGGTGACATGGAGGATAGAGAAATGTGACATGGAGGGGAGAAATGTGACATGGAGGATAGAGAAATGTGACATGGAGGGGGGAGAAATGTGACATGGAGAGGGGAGAAATGTCACATTCCCCCCACCATCTGACATTTCCCTATGTCACATTTCCCCTTCATGTCACATTCCCCCTCCATGTCACATTTCTCCCCTCATGTCACATTTCTCCTCCATGTCACATTCGATCCTCCATGTCACATGACCCCTCCATGTCACATCCCCCTCCATGTCACATTTCTCCCCTCCATGTCACATTTCTCCCCTCCATGTCACATTTCTCCCCTCCATGTCACATTTCGCCCCTCCATGTCACATGACCCCCTCCATGTCAAATTTCTCCGCCTCCCCCCTCCATGTCACTGGACACCATTCGGCTAAGTTCACATCATTGTTTGGCCTTTCCATTCTCCTGTTCCGTTATAGGAGCAGGAGAACGGAAAGGACGCATTCAGGACATACCCGAGCCGAACGGAGCCTAAGGATCCCATAGACTATAATGGCGTCCGATAGGTGTCCGCTCCGAAGATGATTTTGGAGCAGAGTCAAAAATCCTGCATGCACAGCTTTTGTCTCCGCTCCAAAATCATCTTCGGAGTGGACACCTAACGGACGCCATTATAGTCTATGGGATCCTTAGGCTCTGTTCGGCTCAATTATGTGCCGAATGCGTACTTTCCTTTCTCCTGCAGAGCAGGGGAACGGAACGGCAGAACGGGGGGGGGGGGCCCAAATTGAACTCTTGCACCAGGGCCCATGAGCCTATAGCTACGCTCCTGTCGACAGACCGTGGCAGTATGCAATGGAGATGGAGCCTGGGATTCCCTTCGAGTCCCTTGCCAAAACGGCGAGATGCATTCTGAGTTGCTTGCGTAGTGACACCCACATTATCAAGATTCTGCAGAGGGTTGAATATTTTCCCCACCCTCCCCACTCTGTAACTGGGCCACTATGTTGACTCCTCTCGCAATTGTCACTTTCACCACTCTGTGACTGGGTCACTATGTTGACTCCTCATACTGTTGCCAACCTCACCACTCTGTTCTGGGGCCTCTGTCTGTCCTTGTTGGCATCACTATAACCCTTTTTCTGATCTGTCAGAAGAACTGAAAAATGGAAAAGACTATGGATCCTGTCTTTGGAGCATCCATAAAGCCTTAATCACACAACTGGTAATTTTCATCAAGATTTCATCATGATTTGGAAGCCAAAAGCAGGAATTTGCTCAAAACACAGAAGACATGCAAACATTTCCATAACATGTCATCTCTGTTTTGGACCATTCCTGTTTTTGCCTTACTAATACTGATTTACTGATCAATTACTGACCAAAAACTTCAGTTTTATTTATTTTTATTGAAAAAAATTTGGGGGGGTTGTCCTTCTGATGGATCAGAAAAAAAAGAAAAATTTACATTGTCATCGAGACAAACGTACTGCTGACACCCTCCCCACTCTGTCATGGGGCCACTACTTGTATCAGTGGATAACAAAATAGATTATCTATCAATCTATGTGGAAGCAGCAGATGGTGTGAAATGAGCCAAGGGTTGTGGTGAAGTTTACGGTAAAGGTGTGGAGGGGGTGTATAAGTGTGTTAGCCCTTCCGATCTGCCACGCCATCGCTTGTTCAGAAATGTGTTTTTTAGATACCATATGAATTATGGTTGTAATTTCAGGAATTGTCTTTGTATTCCAAAGTTTGGCGACTGACAATCTCATTGCGATCACGATGTGACATATCGGAATTCTCAAAAATTTTTATTTAGAAGTTTTAATTCTGGTTTGAGATCTGTTTTTTCCACTGTTAGTGTTTGTATGAGTTCTCCGAGATCTTTCCTGAGTTTACTCAATTTAGGGCAGGACCAGATATGGACCAAATATGCTTGAGGGTCCTCACCCCTCCACATTCCCTCAAGCATTTGTCGTTAAGCTCAGGGTAAAAATCGTGAAGATTTTTGGAGTATAGTTGTGTTTAAAATTATTCAACCCCCACTGAAATTGAGTGTTTTGGCCAGTTTGACATTGATTTTGATCATTTCAGTCATCTTGTTTTCAATTAAATCAAAGAGGCCCTTGTAAGTCAGACAAATATAACATAACATTTATAATGAAATAACCACAAATGTCTTTTCTGTGCTCACATCATTGTCAGTTTTATTCAACCCCCAAGTGACATTCAATCTTAGTACTTAGTACAACATCCTTTTCCAGTTATAACAGCTTTTAAACGTGAAGCATAGCTTGACACAAGTGTCTTGCAGCGATCTACGGGTATCTTCGCCCATTCTTCATGGCCAAAAGCCTCCAGTTCAGTCACATTCTTAGGCTTGCGCGCTGCAACTGCTTTCTTTAAGTCCCACCAGAGGTTCTCAATCGGATTTAAGTCTGGTGACTGCGATGGCCACTTCACAATGTTCCAGCCTTTAATCTGCAACCATGCTCTAGTGGACTTGGAGGTATGCTTGGGATCATTGTCCTGTTGAAAGGTCCAACGCCTCCCAAGCCTCTAGGTTTGTGACGGACTGCATCACATTTTCATCCAATATCTCCTGGTACTGAAGAGAATTCATGGTACCTTGCACACGCTGAAGCTTCCTGTACCTGTAGAAGCAAAACAGCCCCAAAGCATGATTGACCCCCGCCATGCTTTACAGTAGGCAAGGTGTTCTTTTCTTCATAGGCCTTGTTCTTCCTCCTCCAAACATAGCGTTGATCCATGGGCCCAAACAGTTCTAATTTTGTTTCATCAGTCCACAGAACACTATCCCAAAACTTTTGTGGTTTGTCCACATGACTTTTGGCATACTGCAGTCGACTCTTCATATTCTTTGGAGACAGCAAGGGGGTGCGCCTGGGAGTTCTGGCATGGAGGTCTTCATTACGCAGTGTGCGCCTTATTGTCTGAGCTGAAACTTCAGTACCCGCATCTGACAAATCTTTTTTCAGTTCCTCAGCAGTCACACGGGGACTTTTCTCCACTTTGCGCTTCAGGTAGCGCACAGCAGTCAAAGTCAGCATCTTCTTTCTGCCACGACCAGGTAGCGTTTCAACAGTGCCCTTTGCCTTGAATTTGCGAATGATGCTTCCTATGGTGTCTCTTGGTATGTTTAACATCTTTGCAATCTTCCTATAGCCATTGCCCTTCCTGTGAAGAGAAATCACCTCTTCTCTTGTCTTCCTGGACCATTCTCTTGACTTCATCATGTCTGTAAACACACCAGTAAATGTCTAGAAGAAGCAGAGTATCACAGTCATTTTACATCTGCCTAATTGGGGCTTATTATGCTTGATTGCTGCTCCTTGACATCCAGAGGTGTTTCCAATACCTGATCGAAAACACTTGAATGAACCTCTGTTCTTAAGAGTGGTCGTCTTTAAGGGGTTGAATAATTGTGTCAATGAAGAAATAAAAAAAATAAAAATGTAATACTGTATTACAAAAACAATTGATGTCATTTTAGCTGCATTTGGTTCTTTAAAAAGTCCTTGTAAGATTTCATTCTGAACACAATTCCAAATGTACACTAAATTCCCTAAAACCCTTTACAGCATTGGGAATTTAATGATTTTGAACACAACTGTATAGTACCACCTGGAGTACATCTTAAATGCTTGTTCTCTGTGGTTGATACAAGATGTTGCTTTACGTATTGTGTTGTACGCTTTTTCCCATTCGATTGGAAGTATTTTGGTTTCTAATTCTGTTTCCCATTTTGAATGTGAGTTTAAGTTATTAAATTATATGTGTGTCTTTGTTATATATTATTTTTCAAAAAACCTGATGATCATAATTAGAGAACAGCAATGACTGTAGCACAGAGAAAGATTCAAACTACATTTTCACCAATCAGTAGGAAGTGTACAGGTCCTTGCTTTGAATGACTTCAGCAAATCTGCGGCAACAGGACATCACTAGTCTCTCACACTGCTCTGGTGTGATTTGGGTCCACTCTTCTTCCAGTCTCTTCAACAGTTCTGTGACTGTTGTGGATTTCTTGACCATAACTTTTATTTTCACCAATAATTTTCCAGAGGTTTTCTATTGGGTTTAGATCAGGACTCTGGGCTGGCCATTTCATTGTTTCAATGTTTTCAGTTTCAAGGAACTGCTTTACCCGTTTTGCTGTGTGACAGGGGGCATTGTCCTGCATGAAAATTGCTGGCTTATTGAGTGATGAACTAATGGAAGGAGCCATGTGTTGTTGAAGAAGGTTCTGATCCACACTTGCATTCACTCTGCCATGTAGCTGTAAGAGAGGTCCAACTCCTTCTGCAGAAAACATCCCCCAAACCATTACACTTCCTCCTCTACCTTTCACTGATTTCTTCACACAGTTTGGGTTTAGACTTTCCCCAGTTTGTCGATGAACATAATGTTTCCCATCAGACTCAAATAAATTAAAATTGCTTTCATCACTAAAATGAACTCTGGAGCACTTCTACTCTGTCCACACAACATGCTCCTCAGCAAAGGTGAGTCTAGCCTTTTGATTCTCTCTGCTAATGAGATGTTTGGTCACTGCAGAGTGGGCTTTCAGTCCTAATGCTCTTAAACATCGAGACACTGTATGATGAGACAGACCCTTACCTTGTTCAGTGCTGAACTGGCGAGCAATTCCAGCTGCAGTGTTGAAACGATTACCCATGGAGATTCTCCGCAGTATCCTCTTCTCTCTTGCATTTGTCTTTCGAGGGCGACCAGCCTTCTTAGGGGACTTGAATTAGTTTGTCATGTTTTAAAGATGCAATATTCTAGAAATCACAGACTTGGAACAACCAACTTCACTTGCTATGGCTGATAGGGTCACCCCTTTGGCCTTCATCTGGACAATCTGGAGGGTTTTAGTCACTTTGGAACGGCACACCATTTTGGCAAAGTTAGTGAAAACTGCAAATTTTAGGCTGCCAGTTAAATAGGATTTGTCAGATCATTAAGGAAATTAGCACCAGTTGCCAGATTAACACCAATAACTTGCAGGTATCTGAAAGTGTTCTTGAATTTTGATCAGTGTTCTTTTTCAATTATCTCATTCATATTTTTATTCTGTGCTTTAGAATAAATACAATTTATGAAATAATATTAAAATACTGCTATTTTACTCATGTTAGGAAATATTCACATAGGACTACACCATGACATTGACATTTCGGAAATTGTGTTTAGTTCTCTAATTTTGATTGCTACTGTATATGGTCTGGATTTCTTTGGACTGGGAGACATTTTGGTAGTGGGAATCTCTCAGTCCACACCCCTAGTCCACTACAGGTATTCCCCTGGCATAAAATGAGGCCAGCTTTTATAATCACTGGGGGATGAATCAATCCTCTGTGTGTGTTAGTTAGGGATTTAAGAATTGAGAAGGAAGCCTGCAGAGGTGCCATGTGGTCCCAGCCAGGAGGGCTAGGGGGCCACAAGGCTAACTAAAGCCTGAGTTTGGGGGACCAAGTGACGCTGGCAGAAAAGGGGCGTTACGTGATCAAAGTCGGGAGGACTGATGGACCGAGACCCCAATGTGTCATGTTGGTCACAGCCAGAAGGCTGCTGGGTGAAGCCGGATTTCCTTATGTGAACAGCGATCTATAGGTGACATAGGCGACTGCTGCGTATTAGTGAGAGCATAGACTGGGAAGGTTTGTTTATTTTTGTAGTGTGACACTGGAACTGTGTTTATCGTGCTAAGTGATGCCCAACTTGGAAGTTTGATGTGCTGTGTGACAAATAAAGCACCGTTTGAGCTTGAAAAACACCCTGTTTTGATGAGAAGTCTGTCTTTGCCACCCTAAGCAGAGAGAGAAATCCTTACAGAGTATTTGCAGAATGTCATTTTATAAGATGTATGCATATTGAAAAAATTCCTTCAAACAGGCTATTTACACATTGCACGTAGACACACCCAGTCACCCCTAGGTAGTGCTAGCACTCTCTCGCACTCTCTCTCTCTCTCTCTCTCCTCTCTCTCTCTCTCTCTCTCTCTATATATATATATATATATATATATATATATATATATATATATATATAGAAAAACGAACAGCACTCCTGGGATCCACAAAAAAGGCTTGAGAAAGGCTCTAGTTGCATCACATGGGTAAATAAAAGAAAAACCTTCTTTTGTGGATCCCAGGAGTGTTGTTCGTTTTTCTCTTTATATACCAAGGGGTAAGCAGCACATTCCCCAGTGAACATGCACCCAACCTTCCCAACCATTTTTTGTTATATATATATATATATATATGTAGCTTGAAAAAGACTGCAATGAGCAGTTGAAACGTCGCTTTGTGGGTTTAATAAAGAGGGTTCACTATTCACCGCCACCTGGAGTGCTGCCTCGTCTTTGGTAAATATATATATATATATATATATATATATATATGTATATAATAGGAAGTGCAAGGCAGTAAATGGCAGCACAGAATAAGTAGGTGGAAGAAGTGAGAGGAGTGAGTCAGTGAAGTGCAGCAGTTGAGAGCAGTGCAGTGCAGTCAGGTCAGCATAAGTTTAGTTTGTAGCCAAGGAAAACTAACTCCAGGGACTCCAGATATATGTGCCGTGTAAAAAAGAGAAGTGTATTGATGTATATTCCACTCTTGGAATATAGACAGTCAACCAGAAGTTACGATAGCCTGAGTGTGACCAGGTTCTATACCGCACCAAGAGCCTGTTATCAGGATTACAGATTCAACTAACTTGTGATGTCCTTTGAATTGATTACAACTACCGCTTGGCATTGCAATAATCTGTACACCTACCTCAAGGCAAGTGATTATCAGTAAATGTTCAATTTCTTTATTCAAATAGACTCCTCTTTATTTTACCACTTCATTTGCACCCAAGGGTGCTGGCGTCATGAATCTCTGGGACCCTGCCTTCCCTGCACCTAAAAACGAAACCACTAAGGGCACCTTAACCAATATCTGGCAGGAGATCCCTCAACATTAGACTGTGCCCAAAGGAATATGGTGCCTTTCTTTCCGTCAGTGCATGCCGGCCTAGGGAGCTGCAGAAACCACATTCACACATTGCCTGTGCGGTCACTGCCGAATTTTGGCCCCCTGGACGGTTACGTACATGTTACCTGATGGTAACATTGACCTGTAAGGCCTTATTCACACGTCAGTAATTTTTCTTTCCAGAAGCACGGTCCGTTTTTTTGCGGATCCGTGTTTCTGCAAAATTCTTCCGTTTTTGTTTTTTTAGTGTCTCCATATACCTTTTGTGTTTCCGTATTTCTGCAAAAATCTGGAAGAACAAGAAAAAAAAAGATGTTTGCAGGGTAACTTTTCATTTCCTGTGGACCCGTAATTACGGATCCGCAAATATGGATGGCATGCGGATGATTTTTGTAACCTTTCCGCATGTCATCCGGATTTATGCGGATCTATTCATTTCAATGGGGCTACGGTCCGCAATTTGCGGACAAAAGTAAGACATGCACTAATTTTTTTACGGTTCCGCATTGTGAAATGAAAGGATTTGCGGATGCGGAGAGCATACGAAATGCTCTCCGCATCTTTTGCGGACCCATTGAAATGAATGGGTCTGCATATCTTCCGCAATATTTCCACATTTTTGCAGAAATAATAAAGAAAAAAAATACGGAAGTGTGAATTAGGCCTAAGGCTGTCACAAATCAGCATACCGCCAAAGAAAATCCACCCGGTGTATAATCGCCTCTGGCATGCCCTAATAGTTTTCCTGTCAGTTTCCTTCTGACAGCATTACACATTATACTACACAACTTTGTTTAAAACATCTCGAAGTAAAAAAAAAAAAAAACACATGAAAAACTGAAAAAAAAAAGACTAAATCCAGGAGTGGATCTAAAACAGGAGACCACAAAATAGCAAGGTGACATAGTGTGGAGCTGGCAGCAGCCACAGCATCAGGATACCACAAAGTGACCCAGAATGGGGTTTCAATACCAGTACCCGCTGACAAAGGTGCGTGAAAGAAGGAGCACTTGACATCAGATGTGTGGCATCAGGCGGGTGGCAGCATCAGAATAGTAGCTGAGGCAGGAAGCCAGAAGAAATCGATCTCTTTGTTCAGGGCTTGGGTGAGGCGGCATGGATGATCTAATCAGATGTATCAGGAATTGGTGGGTGGAAATCCTGTCTGATCCACGCCTGATTCATCTTGACAAAGGTCAGTCTCTCAAAATTTTGGGTGGACAGGCGAGTTCTCCTTGGGGTTACTATGGCCCCTGTCACACAAAACATCTGCTACAGGAAATAGAAAAGACCGGCACTCGCTTGTAGTTTTTCTAATGCTGGTTTATTGGCACATATTATAAAGCATAGTGACGCGTTTCTGCACTGTGCGTGCTTTCTTCAGACTGTACATTTTTTTTTACTAAACACCTGCTCTGATGCCACACTACAGGCCGGGCAGGACTGCTTTTCCAGGGCAAACTCGGCCAGTTGCGGCCACAAATCCAGTCTGGCTGCCCAGTAGCCTATCAGATCTTCAATGTGGGGTGGCAGGATGCTGTCCAAGTATGCCACCACCTGCTGGTCCAGGTCTTGCTCCAGGTCTACCTGCTGTTGGTGAGTAGTTTCTTCACTATGAGGGTGAAGAAAGCTACTCATAAGCGACTGAAGACTCAGGCTGCTGCAGATGGAGCTTCTCCTGCCACCCCACCCCTCCCCAGCAGTGGAATGTAAGCACAGAGGGCCCCCTCGGTCAGACCTGCGAGAGGAAGATAGGCAGTGGCTAACTGACTACAAAGGATGTATCCGTAGTAGCTCAGTTTGTCCTCCCTCTCAGCGGGTGTAAAAAAGGCCCCCATTTTGGACTGGTAGCGAGGGTCGGACAAGGTGGAGAGCCAAAAGTCATCCCTCTGCTGAATGGTGACAATTCTGCTGTCACTATGCAAGTAAGTGAGCATGCAGTGGGCCATTTGTGCAAGTGACTCAGAGGGACTCTTTGCCTCCATCTCCACTGCATACTGCCACAGTGAGTCTGGGTCCTTAAAAAGGGAGGGACTGCAGTACTAGCACCTTGGACAGTAGCACGTTCAGCTTCTGTGCCGTTGGATGCGTGCTTGCATACTGCTGTCTCTTGGCAATTACTTTGGTGATTGATTGCTAATGGAATGACTGATGAGGAGGAGGAGGAGGAGGAGCAGGAGCATTTGGACCAGCAGAAGATGGGAATGACAGAAATCTCCCTTCGGCTGAAGTGGTAGAGCCCTGACTGCCTGAAACCTGGTGTGTGCCACTGGGTGATGCAGCAGTTGCTGCTCCAGGCTGGACCACCACATCGGAGCCACGGTTCTCGCAGGCCACTGTGTGGCGATGCTGCATATGTTGATGCAGGGCCGTAGTGCCAACATTGGGACCCTGGCTACACTTCACTTTCTGCCCACAGATTTCGACATATGGCCACATTCACCTCCTCTGGTGCTTTGAAAAAAACTGCCACACCACCGAATAGGTCATTTTTCCCCCAACAGTCTGCACTGACTGACTGCTACCGCCGCTGCCTGCGTGAACACCTGCACCACTACTTCCTGGGCAGCTAGGCTGCTGCAAAGCAGGTGGTCTACCCGGGCACGTTTGGCTCCTGACCTCCACTGATGCCACCCTGCTGACTCCCAACCCTGACACCACCTTGCTGGCTCCGCCGCTGACTCACAGGCAAGCTGCCACCCTATTCTTCTTATAATGATAAAGCCCCTCCTGCACCCGACTCCCAAATGCAATCGGCTTCATTACCATTGAGTAGTGTCTGCACGTCACTGATGTCCTCCTCAACAGCCTCTGGGTCAGGAGCCTGACCGCTTGCAACACCACCACCCACGCCACTCTCCTCATCACTACTTGCCTGCATAGCGGAGGAAGCGGCGGATGTCTCCTCCATATCTTGGCTGGGCAGTAGCTGCTGACTCGCTGAAAAGTTTAGCTGAGCCTACAGCATATACTACTTCTCGCGGTGAGGGAACAGAAAAGGCCAAAGGCAGGTTGAGGAAAGGTGAGGGCACGGGGCCTGCTCCCAGGCCTTGCCAACTAAGGGTTATGTCTGACGAACCCACTGTTGGCTGGGGATGTCTGATGTCACTTGGGATAAAGTGCATGACCGAGATAACCAATCAAGAACCGCTGGGTTGCTGGTCAAGACACGACCGCTAGATGAAATCGGGAGCTTAGGCCTCTCGCTGCGACTCCTGCTGCCACACCCCCTTACTCTGCTGCAACCTCTGCCTGCACCAGAAACATTTAGACCTCTGCCACTCCTCTGTGCATGGCTGAAGAACCCACTGTTGGCTGGGGATGTCTGATGTCACTTGGGATAAAGTGCATGACCGAGTTAACCAATCAAGAACCGCTGTGAGTCACAGCACTTTATACCCTTGAAGAAGCCGCTTTGGTGAAACGTATGTCGGGTTGGGGACGCAGGAGATTGTCACGTGTTTACATCAGGTAGTCTGACCTCTTTGGAGATTATTCTCATTTTACTTATGTTGCACTAGGCACTTTACATTGTATCATGTGTTTCCTTATATAGGTTGATTATCATATACTATACGCTGTCATTTGCACATTATTATTCTCCTGATATACCTCTGGTGCTTTTTATACCACCAGTTCTTGTTTACTGCTATTTTTATGTCTTTATCATGATTTTATATATACGAATATATTAATAAAGATTATTTTGTTTATTCCGGATGAATTTTTTGGTGTCCTGTACCTGTAGAAGAAAAACAGCCCCAAAGCATAAATGACCGCCCGCCATGCTTCACAGTAGGCAAGGTGGTGTTTTCTTCATAGGCCTTGTTCTTTCTCCTCCAAACATAGCGTTGATCCATGGGCCCAAACAGTTCTAATTTTGTTTTATCAGCCCACAGAACACTATCCCAAAACATTTGTGGTTTGTATACATGACTTTTGGCATACTGCAGTCGACTCTTCTTATTCTTTGGAGACAACAAGGGGGTGCGCCTGGGAGTTCTGGCATGGAGGACTTCATTACGCAGTGTGCGCCTTATTGTCTGAGCTGAAACTTCAGTACCCGCATCTGACAAATCTTTTTTCAGTTCCTCAGCAGTCACACGGGGACTTTTCTCCACTTTGCGCTTCAGGTAGCGCACAGCAGTCAAAGTCAGCATCTTCTTTCTGCCACAACCAGGTAGCGTTTCAACAGTGCCCTTTGCCTTGAATTTGCGAATGATGCTTCCTATGGTGTCTCTTGGTATGTTTAACATCTTTGCAATCTTCCTATAGCCATTGCCCTTCCTGTGAAGAGAAATCACCTCTTCTCTTGTCTTCCTGGACCATTCTCTTGACTTCACCATGTCTGTAAACACACCAGTAAATGTCTGGAAGGAGCTGAGTATCACAGTCATTTTACATCTGCCTAATTGGTGCTTATTCTGCTTGATTGCTGCTCCTTGACATCCAGAGGTGTTTTCAATACCTGATCGAAAACACTTGAATGAACCTTTGTTATTAAGAGCGGTCGTCTTTAAGGGGTTGAATATTGTGTCAATGAAGAAATCACAAAAAAAACATGTAATACTGTATTACAAAAACAATTGATGTCATTTTAGTTGCATTTGGTTCTTTAAAAAGTCCTTGTAAGATTTCATTCTGAACACAATTACAAATGTACACTAAATTCCCTAAAACCCTTTACAGCATTGGGGGTTGAATAATTTTGAACACAACTGTAGCTTCAGAAGTGAACTGCGTATATATTCATCTTTTTGTAATGAAGTAGGCTAGTAAACGCTTTTGCATCAAATAACGGCAACAGTGAACTGTGTATATATTTTTCTTGTAGTACAGAAATACCTCACTAAAGTCTTTTCAAATAGTACTTGCACCCCAAGAACAAATTGCTGGAATGACTAGTGATGAGCGGCAGGTGCCATATTCGATTTCAACGAAATTCGCGAATATTCAATAGAATATTTGTTTCATATTCGTCGAAATCGAATATTCGTCATTATTCTAGTTATCGCGATTAATATGCGATTTAAATAATCGCGTATTGCGATTTTAACTTAAGGCTACTTTCCTATTGGTTTGATATCTAGAATTAGCGAATATGACGAATGTATTCGTCATATTCCTTAAAATGAAGATAACGAAGTATTCTCCATCTTCGTTTTAGCAACCTATTCGTCAACTTAGCTAATTCTAGCAATCAAATAGGAAAGTTCACTATAGAGACAGCTGTGTTTAATTCGCTTTGCGATTATATTATAATTTTTTTTTAATAAATAGAATAATTATAATAATTATCAAGTATTATAATTATTCTATTTATTTTTAAAAAAAGCAAAGTAATATAATCGCAAAGCGAATTAAACACAGTTGTCTCTATAGTCAACCTTCCTATTTGATTGCTAGAATTAGCGAAGTTGACGAATAGGTTGCTAAAACGAAGATGGAGAATACTTTGTTATCTTCGTTTTGAGGAATATGATGAATGCATTCGTCATATTCGCTAATTCTACCAAGCCAACCATAGTAAAACAGGTCTAAGTTGAAATTGCAATGCGATTAATTCAAGTTATATTAATCGCATTGCAATTTCAACGTAATTCTCACATCCGACAGTACATTTTAGTATATAGAGACGTTCCCATGGTGATGGGGACGCTCCATGAGCACGGAAATCGGCAGAAGCGGCAACGGGCACTGACTGGAGCAGCCAGGAAGCCAGGAATCCTCAGGACAGGTAAGAAATACTTTTGGGAAGTGGGAAAGAAAAAATATAACTAAAAAAAAAACACGAATATTCGAAATAGCGAATTTATAGCGCTATATTCAAAATATTCACGAATTAGCGAAGTGATGATATTCGCTAAAAAAATTCGCTATTCGAATATTCGCGCTCAACACTAGGAATGACAGAGCTGTATAATGGCTATTTGGATCCCAAAATTATCTTTCCCTGCACTTGTAAATTTCTTTTCTTAGCGCTTTCTAACGTCTCTCCCTGCACTAAGATGGTGTGAAAAGATTCCTCCCTACCCTTTCCCTGCACTTGTAAATCATTTTTTCAGTTTTTTTTTTCACAATTTATCATTTTTCAATTGCTGTCCCTAGTGCCTTCTTACTTCTGTCTCTGCAATCAGAACGCTGAAAAATGGCAGAATCTAAAATGGCTGCCATATTTATAGGGCTGTGACATCACAGGGCTGGCTGGCTGCTGATTGGCTGCATGCATGCATGTCAATCTTGGTGATCCCGCCTTCCCAGAGTTACTTGCCCCATGTCCTTAGTCCTCACACATGTGGCCGCCATTTTTTGAAAAATTGTGATTCGTTACCACGAAGCGGGAGGAAATTAACATTAGTTGCGTATCGAATTTTCCCAGAAATTCAGATCGAATTGCACTTCGTCTGATTTGATTCGCTCATCTCTAGTCAAGTCCATAAAAAAAAAAAATACCAGAAGTACTGGTTTTACTGGTTTTCCTTTTTTAATCTGACACAAAAACAAAAGGAAAAAAATCAATCACAAATGTATATCCCAATGAAAATTAACAATGAAAACTTAAAATATTCTCATCACATTCCTCCGTAAAAAGAAAAGGAAAAAATGTTATGAATTGTGAGATATGACAATTCAAAAACTTATTTTTAAAGGTTTTTATTGTGAAGACTTACATACATATATTTGGCATAGCTGAAATTGTACTGACCCAGAGTATTAAGGTTGGGTTCACAGCACATTTTATGCCCATGTTTTTTAACACATCTCTTTTTATGCCCCTACAGTATATGTAAGGGAAAAAAAGAGAGAACACCAGGTTCTTGTATCCCGCAGAGTCCAGTAACAAAATTTACTTGGTAAAAAAAGTTAACTTTTTTCTTTTACAATGGTGAACAAATGCCACTGTATGGCACCAGTCTGAGAATCCATTTAACGTATAAATATTTTTGTATATGTTAAACGTATGGGAAAAATGAAATGTTAACCCAGCCTAAAGCCTCTTCACACTTCAGTGTTTTGATTAGTGATTTTCATCAGTGATTTTGAGCCATAACCAGGCACCTCTCTAAACACAGAACAGGTGAAGATCTTACCCTTATACCTTATGTCTGTGGAGGCTCCACTCCTGGTTTTGGTTCACAATCACTGATGAAAATCACGGACCAAAACACTGACGTGTGAATGAGGCTTAAGTCTTCCTGTTATTTATGACACAAAGTGAACATTGCGATTTTTACATGGTAAAAAGTCAGTGGCTGCCCCCCAGAAGGCGTTAATAAAAATAAATTGATGATTTACATGTACATCAAAATGGTAACATTAAAAACAACATATCCAGCAAAAAATAAAAACTCATACAACTACATCGACATAAGAATAAAAAGATCATAGCTCTTAAAATGCAATAATAAAAAAAAAAATGCATGGTAAAATAAGGTGCAAAATGCATACAGGGGGAAAAGGTTAAAGTGTAACCTTTAAATAAATTCTGTATTAATTAATAGTACAGTTTGTGTAAATGAGAAATGAGACTACTTTTGCAGATCTCACAGGTCTGGAGAATGGAGACCAGCTTCCATCAACATCATAGATAGAAAGTTGAGGAGATTCTGCTTCCTAAGCTTCTCTTGCCCACTTAGAAGTATGCCCCAGGATCATGAAGGACATTACAGAAAGGTGATGACCTGTATTGGTGAATCTAGCACTTACATCTCTTATGTAGCTGTACTTCTATCTAGTGTCTCTCTTTGAATCCCGTCTCACTCATGCTGCACTGCTGCTCACTCCACCCCCCCCCCCTCATTAGACTTATACTGACATCTACTGAATGGAATTCAAAGCTTTTTTTAACGTAAAAATCAATTCACGGGGGTGTGAGGGCTTAGTTAGACAGCACATGGCTACTAAACTTTTCTCATGGATAAAACACATTACAAAGTTTCTCTTCATTTATGTAAACTTGTGTGAAGGTAATGTACAGTGTATCTGATCAATGTAAAAAACAAAAAAGGGAAATATTTATTAGTGTTGAGCGCGAATATTCGAATAGCGAATTTTTTTAGCAAATATCGGCACTTCGCTAATTCGCGAATATTTCGAATATAGCGCTATAAATTCGCTATTTCGAATATTAGTTTTTTTTTTTTAGTTATACTTTTTTCTTTCCCACTTCCCAAAAGTAGTTCTTACCTGTCCTGAGGATTCCTGGCTTCCTGGCTGCTCCAGTCAGTGCCCGTTGCCGACTTCCGTGCTCATGGAGCGTCCCTAAAATGTACTGTCGGATTTGAGACTTACGTTGAAATCGCAATGCGATTAATTCAAGTTATATTAATCGCATTGCGATTACAACTTAGCAGTGCACTGCTATCTTACATATAAGGCTAGAATTAACGAATATGGAATATAGCAGCAGTGCTAAGTAGAAATCGCAATGCGATTACTCCAAGTTACATTAATCGCATTGGGATTTCAATTAGCACTGCTATAATATATTCCATATTCGTTAACTTCGTTAATTATAGCAAGCTGACCCATTATAAACCCAGCTCTAAGTTGAAATCGCAATGCGATTAATATAACTTGAAGTAATCGCATTGCTATTTCTACTTAGCACTGCTGCTATATTCCATATTCGTTAATTCTAGCCTAATATGTAAGATAGCAGTGCTAAGTTGTAATCGCAATGTGATTAATATAACTCGATTTAATCACATTGCGATTTCAACAGACATGGTTTACTATGATCGCTAAAACGAAGATGGAGAATACTTCGTAATCTTCGTTTTGAGGAATATGACGAATACATTCGTCATATTCGCTAGCTAATTCTACCAAGCCAACCATAGTAAACCAGGTCTAAGTAGAAATCGCAATGCGATTAATTCAAGTTATATTAATCGCATTGCGATTTCAACGTAATTCTCAAATCCGACAGTACATTTTAGTATGGAGACGTTCTTGGCTTGGTAGAATTAGTGAATATGACGAATGTATTCGTCATATTCCTCAAAACCAAGATAACGAAGTATTCTCCATCTTCGTTTTAGCAACCTATTTGTCAACTTCGCTAATTCTAGCAATCAAATAGGAGGGTTGACTATAGAGACAGCGGTGTTTAATTCGCTATGCGATTATATAATTTTTATTTTTTAATAAATAGAATAATTATAATAATTATCAAGTAATATAATTATTCTATTAAAAAAAGCTAAGTAATATAATCGCATAGCGAATTAAACACAGCTGTCTCTATAGTCAACCTTCATATGTGATTGCTAGAATTAGCGAAGTTGACGAATAGGTTGCTAAAACGAAGATGGAGAATACTTCGTTATCTTCGTTTTGAGGAATATGACGAATAAATTCGTCATCTTCGCTATAAATCTAGATATGAAACCAATAGGAAATTAGCCTAAGTTAAAATCGCAATACGCGATTATTTAAATCGCATATTAATCGCGATAACTAGAATAATGACGAATATTCGATTTCAACGAATATGAAACTAATATTCTTTTGAATATTCGCGAATTTCGTCGAAATCGAATATGGCACCTGCCGCTCATCACTAATATTTATAAGCCCTAACGTTTTCTGACATTTATTGCTGCTGGATGGCAGTGCTCCAGACACTCAAAATTTGTTCTGGCTGTAAACAAGGTCCTTGGAGAGGACCGAAACATTGGCCATCTAATAAAATGCTGGATGGAAAAATAAAAGACTATTCACTAACCTACTTCTTGAGTGCTGTGGTGCTTCTGATTGTCAAGATAGTTCTTGACTGGATGTTTGGGGTCACTGTCATCTTACAGAATACATTTGGAGAAAATCAGATGCCTCCCCAATGGAAAGAACAGAATAAAAGTATTCAATGACGGCTCTTATTGAAGTTGAGCTCTCAAGGTGAGTAGAGAAAAGTGTCATGCAGGAGTCCTGGTGCCCCTCCGCACACAAACCAATCTTACTGTACTTTGCGGAACAATGTGACAAGAGTATTGCCCTAATACATTCAAGCACTGTGGTTATACAATATCATATATGGCATTATTATACCATGAAATGCAAAATACATCAGTAGCCAAAAACAGCCACCCACGCACCTGTCCTCTATTACCTGATCCCTCACTATAAAAAGTCCGTCTGATGCCAGGCCTCTGGGGTACTACTTCATCTTCCTCACTCTTTGTTCAGTTGATGACAGTGGCACAAAGCAACAGTACCCTTGGCACTGGCTGGGACTTTAAAGATGGTGCCCACCATGCAGCGGACACCAACCACTTAGTTACGCAACAGAGGTAATGCTAGACATGGACTTCGTGACTATGGCATCTGGATACGCTGAAACTCGAAGCATGCTCCGGCTCACCCCGGTAAGGAGCAGGGGAGCCTTATGTAGTGTGCGGTAACCCCTGTCTTCCTGTGTGACTAGAGGCTGCTTCATATTAGTTCCTATGGAGCCCCTTCCTCCTGCAGGGCTCCATAGGATCATAGTATAATCCCCATAGACTCCAATGTAATGCATTGGAGTCTATAAAAGAAGCAATCTACTGATTGCTTTTTAAAGTTCCGTGTGGAAGCTATAAAAAAGTGTTAAAAAAATGTTATTATATATGGAAACTGGGTAAAAAAATGTAAAAATTTGCCGTTTCTGATTGCTTCTCCTCCTCTATTAAATGGTGCAATTAGAAAGTGCAACTTGTCCTGCAAAAAACAAGCCCTCATATGGTTATTTGAATGGAAAAAAAAAAGTTATGGCCCCAGAAAAGCAGGGAGTGAAAAACATAAATGCAAAAACAAAAACATGTTCAGGGCTGAAAGGGTTAATCAGGCCTAATGTTTATGAACTGCTTTTTGTATAGCTTTCTTAATGTCTGCATTTCTCAAACTGTATATAATGGGATTCGCCAAAGGAGTAAAGACAGTATACAGCAGGGAGAGGAATTTACTGATGGAGAGAGTTTGTCTTTTTGTAGGGACAACATAAACACTGTACATAGTCCAGTAGAATATGGAGACGACAATGAGGTGGGAGCTACAGGTGGAGAAGGCTTTCCGTCTACCAGAATTGGATTGGATTCTTAAGATTGCTAAAACAATAGAAGTATAAGACAGTATGATGATGGTGGTTGGAATTATTACAATTGGAATACTTAGTAAATAAACCTCTAGATGAACAATGAAGGTATCAGAACAGGCAAGTTCTAATAAGGGAACAAGATCACAGAAGAAATGGTCAATGACATTTGGCCCACAAAACTTTAGCTTTGATATTGATATAGTGTAAACCAAGCTAATGGAAATACCAAGGAGCCAACAGATGACTGAGAATATCACACAAAGGGCTCTTGTCATTATAGAGGTATAACAGAGAGGATTACAGATGGCCACATATCTGTCATAAGACATCACTGTGAGAAGAAGACATTCAAATGTTTCCGAGACACCGAAAAAATAAAACTGAGTGATGCAGTCATTAATAGCAATGGTCCCTCCATTATTCAGTAGTATGCGGAGCATGTTGGGAACAATAACTATGGTTAACCATATATCACTGATGGACAGTTGTGAGATGAAGAAGTACATTGGAGTGTGGAGTTTCTTGCTGGAGGACACCAAGGTTATTATCAGGAGGTTGCCACATATTGTCCCACAGTAGACCACAAGAAGGAGATAAAACATGAAAAAAATGAAATTTTGACTAACTTGAAATCCTAAGAGAAAAAACTCTGTGATAGTAGTCATATTATTCTCCTGCAAGAAGGTTTAGAAAGTATCATTTGTAATTGGATTGATAACTAGCCCATGAATCCTATACAATGCGTTGTGGTCAATAATTCAAATTCTGAGAGGACCCAAGTAGTGCTCCCTAAGGTCCAGTGCTGAGTCTGCTATTATGTAACTTATTTATTAATGATATCGAGGGTGGGATTGATAGCACTGTTTTATTTTTGCAGATAACACCAAGCTACAGTATGTAGGATTGCTATGGAAAAACTGACTTGGACATTCTGAGTGTTTGGCATCTACTTGGCAAATGAGGTTCAAACTGGATAAGTGTAGTAATCTAATGTACACGAAACAAATACCCTAGAGGGAGTAACACTGGAAGAGTCGCTTGTAGAGAAGGATTTAGGTGGACTTGTAGATCATAGATTAAATAACAGCACAATGTCAATCAGCTTCTTCTAAGGACAGCAGAATAACATTAGGTATTAAAAGTGACACGACTTTGCTTAATATTACAGAATATTACCACTTTATGGATCATTAGCCTCATTTGAAACATGCAGTACAGGTTTGGGCACCAATTCAATGAAAGGAAGCCCCAGAAGAGGTAGAAAATGTACACAGAAGAGCAATTAAAATTGTATGGGGCATATAGCATCTTACTTGTGAAGAAATAAATGTTGGTCTTCAGACGAGATGTCTAGAAAGGCAGCATGATTAACCCCTTCAAACAAAATGCTGTACATGTACATGCAAACCAACATACATGTATGTGAGGTGCTGGCATTGCATGGGCTCTGTAATAAATAACCATACATAGCCACCAGACCAAAGACACAGGATCAGAAGCAAGGCATAAATCAGAACCTATGCAGATCAGAATACACACAAGAAGAATGGCATTCCCAGGCAGACCGGGAAATAATCAAAGACATGACAAAGATAAATTGGACAAAGAAGACATATGTGACATCGATGAACAATCAGGCTGACCACATGAGACAGGGCAAACAATCTGGTCAGGATAGCAAGTGCCCAATTTTCCTAGAGACAGAAGACAGGCTGATTTCCCAGCACACTGCCCATAGCCGAATGACTACTACACAGGACGACCTGATGTTCAGACACACAGACCAGGAAAACATTTCATTTTAAATTAATAAAAAGTATTAAAGGAATAAAACATAAAAATACTATAAAAATTTTGTATTTTGAAAATAAGGTGTTTTTTTTTCAATATTTAGGGCTCTCAAAGCAACTTTAGAACTTAAATGGTTCCTTAAAAAAAGGTTTTGGAAATTTTCTAAACTATTTGAAAAAATGCTGCTAAAATTAGCAGTCCTCTAAAATGCCCCCAAAATAAAATATATAAAATGGATAAGATAAAATGGACATAGGTTAAATGTTAATTATTAACTATGTTTGAGGCATGACTATCTTTCTCAAACACAGAGAAAATACAATTTTGAATATTGTTAATTTCTACACTTCGTCACTAAATTTCAAAGAAAAAAAAAATACCAACCATAATTTACAACTAACATAAAGTACAATGTCTCCCAAAAAAGCATTCTTAGAATTGATTGGATATGGGAAATAATTTCAAAGACGTTACTACATAAAGTGACAAGTTAGATGTGAAAAATGGGGTTTTGATGATAAGTCCTAAACTTGCTACATATTTAAGGGAGTTGTTCAGCCTGTTTATATTGATGATCTATCCTGGGAAGGCTGCACAACCATTCAAGGTGTGTTACTATAAGTTATACAGTTGTGTTCAAAATTATTCAACCCCCACTGAAATTGAGTGTTTTGGCCAGTTTGACATTGATTTTGATCATTTCAGTCATCTTGTTTACAATAAATCAAAGAGGCCCTTGTAAGTCAGACAAATATAACATAACATTTATAATGAAATAACCACAAATGTCTTTTCTGTGCTCACATCATTATCAGTTTTATTCAACCCCCAAGTGACATTCAATCTTAGTACTTAGTACAACATCCTTTTCCAGTTATAACAGCTTTTAAACGTGAAGCATAGCTTGACACAAGTGTCTTGCAGTGATCTACGGGTATCTTCACCCATTCTTCATGGGCAAAAGCCTCCAGTTCAGTCACCAGAGGTTCTCAATCGGATTTAAGTCTGGTGACTGCGATGGCCACTTCAAAATGTTCCAGCCTTTAATCTGCAACCATGCTCTAGTGGACTTGGAGGTATAGTGAACTACCCTTTTACGAACAGATTTTAACTAGGCCTGCAACAACTGGAACACCAGATTTACTGTATTTTTATTTTTGGAACTGTATTTCACCAAAGAACAAAATCTATCCTTTGACAGACACTGGAAATTCCAGTCACCGCTGGAACACCAGATTCTGGGAATTGCTATTTGTGCAATGAAATTTCACCCCAGAAAAAAAAAATATATTCTTTGCCAGACAGCAGACAGTATTACACTTTGCTAGCCACAGCTGGAACACCAGATTCAGGGGATTGCTTTTTGTCAATTAAATTTCAACCCCAGAAAAAAATATATATATTTTGTCTGACAGTTTTACACTTGGCTAGCCACAGCTGATTTCAGCAGGTACCTTGTTCCGATTACTGCTGTGATCGGAACTACTCATGAAATTCCGGTACGTCATGTGTCCTTAAGGATTCGGGAAACATGCCGTACATGTCCAGAAGGGGTTAATCAGTATATTCAGGGATTAATCAGTATATTGTGGAAACAGGTATATCACACCCCTCAAATTTATATTTATGCCACAACAGTTATATCAGACCACCCTGTTTTTTGGGGGAAACAGGTTACAGGTATTTCACAGCCGTCAATCAGTATTTTGTGGAAGCAGGTATATCAAACCCCTCAATCTGTTTTTTTGGGGGCAACAGGTATATCACACCAGTTGTAAATAATTGTTCCAATAGCGCTTGTCCCTCTATATTGCTGCGGTATTGCAGCAGAACCGCACACAACTGCTGTACAATACAATTGCACTATAATATACTTTCTATGTTAGAAAGTATATTATAAGTATATCACACCCTTCAGTATGTCACACCTATCGATAGCACACCTATACCAGTCCTTAAAAGGACTTTTGTGGCCCTATCAACTAGCGTTTGGTGTCCTTAACAGTCTGTCTCTGCTCCACAAAGCAACCTCTCCCTACACTGGCAAAACACAGAATGTAAAATGGCTGCCAGATCGGGTTCATTTATAGGGTGGGGGTGTGTCCATGTGCTGAAACGTCTCAATTGGCTGTCCTGTCTTACCTGATGAATGTGTCATGGGTCAAAGTGCAGCACAATGCAAAAGAATATGGCGCATATTCGCATGATCGGCGAATCGAGAACGCGCAAAGTTCAACGCGAAATGACTGCTGGGAAAACCGCTACGCCATCTCTAATCACCAATAGTGATGAGCAGCATAGGCAATATTCGTTTTTGTGATATTCTAGAATTCATGATCTGCAGTCATTATTTTCCTGATTGCGAAAATCGCCGTGGCTTACTTTTGCTACATTTTTCAAGCTGCTAAACACTAATCCCTATCACAGCACAGTAATTTCTATCACACTACCTAACACCCTGCACTGGAACCTATTAGCTACACTATTACTATCTAACCTACTTTGACTATCTCTCACTAACTATCTGTAATATATATATATATATATATATATATATATATGCTAACTTACTATCTAATGTCATTGAATAAGGATCCAGGTGACTCTGCAAAGCAAAGAGCAGAGCAATGACACTGCTCTCTCTCTCTCTCTCTCTCTCTCTCTCTCTCTATCTCTCTCTCTCAGAACTGCAAAAAACAGCAGAAAATTGTCCCACAAGCAAACAGTGAGGGTACTGATGAAAAAGAATATAAAATATTCGCGATTACGAAGATATAGCACTATATTCTAAATTTGCAATTAGAATATTCATGATCAATACTAATCTGCAATGGTGATTAGTGTTGATCGCGGATATTCTAATAGCAAATTTTTATCGCCAATATCGGCACTTCGAGAATTCGCGAAGATCTACCCTCACTGCTTCTTGCTTGTGGGCCAATGAGAAGGCTGCAATGTCTTTGTCTGAGCTTAGCAACATCCCTAGCAACCAATAGGAAAGTTACCTACCTATTACTATATAGGAAACTCCCCAGCAGCCATTTTCTGCTGTTTTTTGCAGTTCTGAGAGAGACAGCAGTGTCATTGCTGTGCTCTGTGCTTTGCTGAGTCATCTGGACTTATTTAATTATATTAGATAGTTATATAATACAGATAGTTAGTGGGAGATAGTCAGTGTAGGTTAGATAGTGATATAGTGTAGCTGATAGGTTCGAGTGCAGGGTGTTAGGTAGTGTGATAGGAATTACTGTGCTGTGATAGGGATTAGTGTCTAGCAGCTTCAAAAATGTAGCAAAAGTGAGCCACGCCTGTATTGCGCCTGCAATACATGCATATTACATTGCTGATTTTCGCAATCAAGAAAATAATGACTGGAGATCACAAATTCTAGAATATGCGAATTTATGGCGAATGTTAGGCAAAAAATCTGCTAAATATCGTAAAAACGAATATTGTCTATGCTGCTCATCACTATTGTAGATCCCTAATTTTTTGAGAGCTTTACTTCTAATTCCTGGGATGTGTAATTGGACTGTAGAGGCTGTTACCTTACCTTCTACTTACCTATAATTTTTCTGGTTCTCTTTCTGCTCAGACTATCTACAGGCAGCAAAGTCCTGGGGCCAACTCTAAGTCATGCAAATTTGGTACTTAAATGAAATTGTGCATCTCAGTCGGTCCTTACTTTGTGTTTCATAGGAACCAAACCATTACAATTATGCACCATACAATGTAATGATGACTGTTGTTCTCAAGACCACAAACTAGACTTTAGCTATAGCAGTCACTTATCCTAAGAACTGGCAGTGTCTCTTGATGCCCATAAAGGACTTCCAGTAGGGCTAGATTGCAAAACAATCAAACTGTTGCAAGAAACATATAAGAAGCATTAATCAACACCGGCAGACAACAATGTGCTGAAATAAACTCACTGATAGATGACAGAACTGACGGATGGTAGTCGCAGATGTAGGAGATGGGAGTCTGGCAATGGAGTAAATGGAAGAGGGCAACCAAGACAAATCAGCAACTCAGCAACAGACAAACTTCAAAGCTTAGTTATTGTAATAGGAGTACAGATCCCAGGATACACAGATACTAAAATCTCTAAAATGCTAAGAATCTGGAAAGAAATGTACATAGGACATATACTTTCCCCTGCAATCAGAGTAGAAAAAGGGCATATAAAGACTAAGCAATCAATAACTCCACCCTAAATTATCTAGGCCACACCAAACGATTACCAAATACTATTGCATAGCAAATGCCCCAACAATGCAAGTAAATAGGTGAACATGAAGCAACAGGAGAATCTCTGTTGCTAATAATATAAAGATTTTTTCTTTAGATGATGATGATGAAAGAAATGTTTTATTGTTCCCGGCTGTGATTGGGGGTCAGAATTTAGAACTTCAAGCTTGTTCTTTATAATATGAATCTCAAACAACTCTAAAAGGAAACGAATATAGCAATGTAAATGATACCTTTTTATTTATATGCACTTGTATTCAATGTCATAATATCTCACACAGCAAAATGTAAAGCACTTTTTTCTAATACAAAATCTGGGTGAAATAAAATGATATCTATTGGACTAGAACAATAGAATTAGAAGGCTGAATTGTGACTAAAGCAGCAAAGATTGAATAAGACATTTGCCATTTTTCAAACAAAAATATTTAAGTCAAATCTTATGAAAATCTTCATGAAAGAGATTTCCTTACAATACTTACATTAAGTGTATCTTTGCTCTTGATGTTCATTTTCAAATTATGTATTATTTTAAAATAGAAATCTTCCTGAGATAAATGAATGGAATTTAACACAACATCAGAGTAATAATGTTAGGTTATCAGGCACAGGGCTATGAACTGCACTGATACTTATACTGAGCTAAAAGCCAAGGTACCGTACAAGGTAAGAGAAGTCTTGGGAGATCTTTATTTGTCTCTTGAGTCTCTTAAGTTTTTATTAATTGAATACACTTGACAATGCAGCACAACTTAACTTTTATAACTTTATACATCTTATTCACTGAATTTTTTGCATACAGAAAGACTTAGTAAAATAATAAAATACATTAGTAAAAGAAAAGGAGTATCTCCTGTTGTGGTGTTATAGCTATCAAAATGTTTTCTAGATAGTAGAATAGTAGAAGCCCTGTTCCCGACATTCTTGTGGCTGGCCATCAAATCATCAATGTCTCAATTCCAAAACCAGAACACAAGGGCTCTTTAAACAATAACCAGGTGAGCAGAACAACTTCACACATACAGGAGATCCGCCTTCATAAAACCTGATACTGGCATATGAGTTTCCTCAGAACACCTTAGACCAGATGGAGGATAACTTGTAGAAGGACCATGGATAAAAACCAATACAGATGAATATTCATTAAATAAATACTTTACTTAGTCCATATTTTGGTGTTCAGTGTGCTTCCTCAGGTTGGACTCAGGTTGGCCATTTACTGGCATCACTTGTGTTAATGTCACCTCAATCAGGGCGCTGTAAGATGTAGTAATTAAGGAATTCATCTGTACTGCTTTTAAACCCTCCATGTTTGATATGCACGTGTATGGAACATTATCACGGGTTTGATGAAGGTAGTATGAAGTCACTATAATACCCACAAGGAAATATATCTTAGTAGACAGTTTTTGAGCTAAAACCCTCGTTAAACTGACCTCATAAAGTTCGGTTATAAATTAGCATACCCAGTAGCTTCTCCATGACATCAGGAAGGGGGCTAGTGGTGGTTACTGCAGACCTTCTTTTTTTTTCTTCATTTTCAAAATATTTATTTAGCATAACAATTACAGATGTACAAGAGAGCGATAGACAGCTAATGTACCATTGCATCCAACATTCACATACAGAACTTCTCAGGTTACAAAGCGGAACTTGGGACCTCCACTTAGGCTTAATGTTTGTCATCATCACTATCACCGGGATTAAATCAGGGATTTCATATAATCACAGCAAAAGGTGACCATCAAAATAACAATAATGATATTCATACTATTAACAATGAAAATAATAACAATAATGATAATAATATTAATATTAATAATAGTAATAAGTGCCACATTCAAGGTCATGCAAGTCTCCTGTAGAGAAAAGAACAGAGGACTGTTAGGGGAAGGAAGGCATTGGAAGATAAGTGAGGTAGTTATAAAGCCCCAAAGGCTAAGCTTTTGAGAATATAGAACCTCTTGCCCTTCCCATTTACCCTACAACCAAGCTAATGTATCATGGGCATCTCCTAAATCCTCTATATACTTTCCAGGCTTCCCAAACTCTCACAAACTTGTGATGTACTCACCACTCCAAAGAGAATAATTTTATGAATCTATAGATATGATCAACCTTCTGCTTCCATTTTTCTATGGAGGGCAATTCAATAGAAAGCCAGAATTTCTGGAAAAGAGAACGAGTCGCCACTACAAGTTGTAGTTGCACCATCAGTACCTTTATATAGGCCTAATAATGCGCTAAGAGGTGAAACTAGGACCTTGGTGCCACAAATCTTATTGCTAATCTCATATATACTTATCCACTAAAGACAGAGGGACATTGCCACCAAATATGGAGGAAGGTGCCCCTGTCTTTTAGGCATCTCCAGCATGTGTCCGAGGCCAAAATCGAGTATAGGCAGGTTTCACGTGGGGTTTTATACCAACAAGTAAGGACTTTATATCCATTTTCCTGGATTCTAACATATCTTAATATCGCACATGGAGATATCATAATGTACCGCATCTCAGATGGTGAAAAGTCCAGAGAGAGGTCTGACTCCCAAGCATGTATGTATGCGAGGATGGGTTGAGTGGATGAGGAACTGAGTCTCTTATAGAGTTGAAATATCACCTTGGTAGGGGATGTTCTAGACTAGAGTCTATCATCCCATCAAACCGAACCATCGGACGGGGACAGATCACCCCTTGTCATATGTTGGGCAGATGTTTACGCAGAAAGAAGAATTGGATAACAGGTGTAAAAATGAGTTGTAGGAGTTGTTTTCATTCGTCCATGTGCAACAATTGACCATCCTCTCTAAACAAAGACACGAGACTAGCCGTGGTACCCCACAGTGTCCGAGGCAACTCCCCCCCCCCCTCAAGGGCCTCTGTGGCCAGGTGGAAAATGTCAGATAACTGTAACAGTGGGGAAGGTTAATGAATGGGAACCACTTCCATGCAGACACAGTTGCTCTTATTATAGGGGTTGCAGAGATGGGAAGGGCCTGATGTACATTGGTCCCCAAAAGGAGAGAATGAAAAGGCAAGCCAATTAAGGAACTCTCTATGGGGACCCAATTCCTTATGTGGTGGAGCTCTTCACCAGTTTAGAACTCTGGACATTGACACAGCCCTCCCATATAGTTCTGGGTCAGGAAGAGCTATGCCCCCCATCTCCCTCGACCTGGTAAGGGCCTCTTACCTTGCCAGATGAACTTACTAAATTCTTTGATCAATCTAGCATACTTTAGGGACTGGGATAGGGAGTACTTGTTGTAAGTAAGTCAGGTGAGGCAATATTAACAACACAAGAAAGTTTTTTCTTCCAAACCATTACAATGTGGGAAGAGCTAGTTTGGCCAGGCTAGAGCTGACAGAGTGAAATAAGTGGGAGTAATTAAGAGAGAATAATTGAGGATCTGGACTGATAAGTGAGGTATGGGGCAGACCAGTCGAAGGGAGATGATTGGGTCAATTGTTGTCTGGTTGGACTCAGTCCTGATGAAATAATCAGAAACTTCTTCATATTCACTTTGAAGTGAGATAGCGAGCTATAAGTTTACAGGTGTTGATATATTTAATTGAGAAAGGTTTATGGGTTGGTGGTCATAAGAGATCATCTGCAAAGGCTGCCATCTTATGTTCTTGATCCCCAAGGGAGAATCCCCTGATCTGTGAGTCTGTGCATAGTGCATGCAATAGAGGTTCCTATATTAACACTACAGATGAGAAAATTTTTAAAAAATTCGATTTGCTGGTTCGCCAAATTTTTCCGGAAAAACTTGACTCGATCCGAATTTTTTCACGGTGAATTATGTTAAAAAACTCTATTTCCTGGCTGTTGAGAGCCTTTATAGTTGTGTTGAACACTGTGCCTTGCAGTAACATGCATAGGGATTCTGCTCTAGTAGTAAATAATACTGTGAGTCCGTATGACATGCAGATGACAGGCGTCGCTCTTAGAATCACTGCATACTTTACTTATTTGGGCGGTCAGGGGGCCAAAACTGACCAAATAACTCAAGTATTAACTCAGCCTTACAAGTAGATGTTAGCGTCAAGAAAAAGCGCACTCCTTTTTCACCCTCGTCAGCTGATTCCACATAGATGTCTACAGAACCTGTTCTATTAAACGCTTATACAAGTAGAGCCCCCCGACAGAGTGGAGAGGGTGTCAGCAGTCAGTTTGTGTTGACAAAACTGATTAATTTTCCCTATTCTCTGATCTATCAGAGCGATTATCAACAGATACTTTCTGTGGAGCATAATCCTTAACCCGGTTAGCATTTGCTCAATAATCCATCAGTATTGCTAAAGGCAAAAAAAAAAAACGGAGTGGATCTAAGAGATGACACGTGAATGGAAATTTTTGTATGTCTTCTGTGTTTTGTACCCACTCCTGCTTTTGGCTACCAAATCATAAGCAAATTCTGATGGGACCATATAGGCCTTAAAGTTGCTACACAGACAGGACCCGTTGTGTGTCTCGTTTTTCCTTCCTTATGACAGATCAAAGGTAATGTCAAATAACTGATGATGTCAGCAAGGCCTAAAGGCAAAATAGTGGACCAGTCATAAAGTGGGGAGAGTGGGAACAGCAAAAAAAAAATCTACACCACAGAGACCACAGAGCGGCACAATGACAGAGTCTGGAGGTGGCAGCAGAATGAGGAGACCACAGAGCAGCACAATGACAGAGTCTGGAGGTGGCAGCAGAATGAGGAGACCACAGAGCAGCACAATGACAGAGTCTGGAGGTGGCAGCAGAATGAGGAGACCACAGAGCAGCACAATGACAGAGTCTGGAGGTGGCAGCAGAATGAGGAGACCACAGAGCGGCACAATGACAGAGTCTGGAGGTGGCAGCAGCATAAGGAGACCACAGAGCAGCACAATGACAGAGTGTAGAGGTGGCGGCAGCATGAGTAAGCCACAGAGCGGCACAATGACAGAGTCTGGGGGTGGCAGCAGCATGAGGAGACCACAGAGCAGCACAAAGACATAGTCTGGAGTTGGGGCAGCATGAGGAGACCACAGAGTGGCACAATGACTTCGCCTGGAGGCGGCGGCAGCATAAGTTGGCCACAGAGTTGCACAATAAAAGAGTCTGTAGGTGGCAGCAGCATTAGGAGACCACAGAGCGGCACAATGACAGAGTCTGGAGGAGGCAGCAACATGAGGAGACGACAGAGCAGAACAATGACAGAGTATGAAGGTGGCGGCAGCATGAGTAGGCCACAGAGTGGCACAATGACAGAGTTTGGAGGCGGCAGCCGCATGAGTAGGCCACAGAGCGGCACAATGACAGACTCTGGGGGTGGCAACAGCATTAGGAGACAACAGAGCCGCACAATGACATGGTTTGGAGGTGGCGGCAGCATAAGTAGGCCACAGATTTACACGATGAAAGAGTCTGGAGGTGGCAGCAGCATGAGGATACCACAGAGTGGCACAATGACAGAGTCTGGAGGTGACAGAAGCATGAGGAGACCACAGAGCAGCACCATAACAGAGTCTGGAGATGGCAGCAGCATGAGGAGAACACAGAGCAGCACAAAGACAGCATGAGTGGGCCACAGAGGGTCACAATGACAGAGTCTGAAGGTGGCGGCAGCATGAGTAGCCCACAGAGCGGCACAATGAAAGAGTCTGGAGGTGGCGGCAGCATGAGTATGCCACAGAGCGGCACAATGGCAGAGTCTGGAGGTGGCGGCAGCATGAGGAGACCACAGAGCGGCACAATGGCAGAGTCTGGAGGTGGCGGCAGCATGAGGATACCACAGAGCGGCCCAATGACATAGTCTGGAGATGGTGGCAGCATGAGTAGGGCACATAGCGGCACAATGACAGAGTCTGAAGGTGGCGGCTGCAATAGGAGACCACAGAGCGGTCCAATGACATAGTCTGAAGATGGCGGCAGCATGAGTAGGGCACAGAGCGGCACAGTGATAGAGTCTGGAGGTGGCTGCAGCATGAGGAGACTACAGAGCGGCACAATGACGGAGTCTGGAGGCGGCAGCAGCATTAGGAGACCACAGAGTGGCACAATGACACAGTCTGCAGGTGGCAGCAGCATGAGTAGTAGTGTTGATCAAGCACCCATCTTCGGGTGCTCAGGCCGAACACATTGGTATGCTTGGGTGCTCTACAGATAAGATAGCATGTACAGCAGAAAGCATAGCACAACATGTACTACAACATTAAATTAACTCCGAGCATATGTCCAAAATGGCTGTCGATACATAGATTGCATGTGTAACAACTAACAATAAAACAACTTTTTCCCTAAATAACACTTATACCTAGCTGACCAGCACTGCATAGCATAATATCCCTGAGACAGAGATAGATGTCACTCACCAGATATATTTGCACAAAGTATGGGGAGTTTAAGAAGAAGATATGCAGGAGACAGCTCTGCTAATGTCTTAGAACATGGAGACTGGGCTTCTCCTTCCCAGAATGCCTTGTGCAACCTATAATGCCTAGCACCTCCCACAAATACAATAATCTTTATTAACAAAAAACACAAGTGTAATACATTTTGACCACTGCTAGATGGTGCTGTTACCTAACTAATAACAGGAATAGCAAACAGAAAGCAGAATTGATCTGTAATGATACTGAAATTAATCTCCCAGTGCTGGGGCAGAACAATATGAGTAAAGAGACAGCAGCTAAATAGAGCTGAAAGAACAGAGAAGGCTAGTAAAGTCATATAAGGAAAAGAAAAAGAAAACTAATGTCCCCTAGTGTCCATCTCTTCACCTATAGTTGGTAAAAATTGCATATGTCACTGGAGATCTGGCATATTAGGCCACAGCCTCCTTGAGAGGCCAGAGGGACAGTCTCGAGCATTCTTCGATAAGCTTAGTGCCTCTCTATGGCCAGGTGCTTCAGAGTCAATGCTGAGGACTTTTTCTTGATTCTTTGAGTTTTTGGGGTTGGATCTCATATGTAATCACCTTAGGTATCTCAGATAGTAAGAGAAGGTTCTGGGTGCATTCCCAGATCTCAATTTCGAGTGGTGGGATTTGTAGATGCTCAAACACACCTCCCAGGTTAACAAAGGAGGAGATAGAAAGGCGGCGGCCCTCATGTAGAAATGTCAGACCAAACGGAAAGGTCCATATGTAAAATATTTTGTGGTCTCTGAGCCAGTCTGTGAGCGATTTAAGGATTCTCCTTTTTCTTAGTGTAGCGGGTTCCAGATCTTGAAACACCAAAACACATTGGCCTCATATGTCAGGTCTTGTAGGTTCCTCGACTTGTGCAGGGCTGCCTCTTTATCTGGGAAGCTGAGGAATTTACAAATAATGTCCCTGGGTGGATCCGTTGCTTTAGTATGGGGACAAAGGGCTCTATGGGCTCTATCTAAGGTAACTGAGGGGTGGTCCGGGCCCAGGATCGTGGAGCAAAGACCTAGTGTTACCTTGATGGTGTCCCCGGGGAGAAGGTCTCAGGCACCCTCCTGAAGTGCAGATTATTGTGCTCCCTGTTCTCCTGGTCCTCCAGGGCAGAGCTGATGGTATTGAGCTGTACTTGGCACTGCCGAAAACAATGAGTCGTCGCAGCTTGGAACTTCAGGACTGTGTAGTTTCCATTGCCTCCACTCAGTTCTCAATGTGCTGCACCTCTTGCCTCATAGACGAGATCTCAGTGAGAACTGGTTCAAGGGCCCTCGTCAGTGCCTGGTTGAGGTAAAGTCTGGAGATAGGCATTTTATTTCTTGGTGTGGCCTCTTCCCCATTACTGTCTGTGCCAGAGACTTCTGCCGCATGCTCGCTGACTTTGGGGAGGAGAGCCATTGCCATCTTGTTTTCACACCCCACAAAGGCCGCAGCTGCTTTTTTAATACATTTTTCCTTCTCTCTGCTGGGTATCTGGGCCTTAGAGGGGTGTGTAGCCTCCCCAGGCTTTGTGTTACCGATTTTAAACATCCTGGAGTCAGAGGGGTGAAGTTAGCTAGGGAAAACGGAAGATGTTACAGCGGAGCCAAGAAACACAGCACCATCTCGTGTTGGCGCAAGCTCCACCACCGTTAATACAGACCATCTTAAGATTTCTCTCCCTTTACCAAAAAGTCATTTCGTTGGGGGACAATTTATTCCATGATCTGGCTGACTTTTCTGCTACCCCTAGGCAAACGCTCTTCTACCATTTCGTAGCGTATTAAGTTATGTTTCTTTTATCCTTTTTTATTTTCTAACTGCTATTTTGTGCATTGTATTTGTATACCACCCCTGAGTGGTATTGCCACTCCTACACCCTTCTACTGTCCTTATGGTCTAACAAAAAGTGATCTATGCATTATGTTCCAGGTCCTCTCCACAACGTGCATCTATAATAATGTTTTGAACTGTTTATAACATGTAATATGCCTGGTTCACCAGCAGGTGGCAGCAAACCCGGCAGAGCTGTAATTATGTAGAATGGAGTTAACCATTCCATTCTAACCCCCCTCTAGAGAGAAGTGGACGAGTCCTATTTCCTGGAGGTAGGGTTGGGACCAGTTAAAACTGGTTCTAGTGGTAGTGTGTGTGCTAGTAGGGACTCCATGTTGGAGCTCATTGGATTCTACCACATACCTTGGCCGAACATAAGCCCGACAAAAGAGTGAAGCACAGCATCACGAAGAAAACAAAGACACTAATTAAGCTTGTCAGTACAGCAGAGTCAGATATAGCAGAGTTGAGCTTGCCTGCTATTTTAATGCTAAAGACTACTGGAACCATGATAAAGCCTGAAATCTGCTTTTTAAAAATGTTTACTCAAGAAAAGCTGCCATTGAACTTCATCTCAAGGTCTGGACTCAAGTTTTTCCTTAATCTCTCAATTATTCCCTTTATTTAATGCTTCAGAGCCAAAGCCTGGGGTCCAGCAGTATCCAGGTATGAGCACCGTGACACACATAAACAGACCTACACCTGGGACGTGTTATATAGAGGGCCCTAGGGGGAGGCGCCTGTTGCAATTTTGGTGTCTCGAAGGCCCCCTCTATCTGTAAGACCCCCTACAAGAGACTTTATAGCATCAACTTACTGCTGGACAGTGTGAATTTGCATCAGTTGCAGCACTGTGTCAAAACAGGGGTTAATCAGCCATCTTGGAGATTGGAGATCCAGATGCCACCTCAGATAAGTGTGAGGTGGCATCTGGATCTCCAATACAGTATTGTCTGCATAGCCTAGTAAACCTAAGGTCCCCTTGAAGAACCTGTACATCCGAGGCACTGGAGAAACGCATCGGGACATTCAAATCTTGGGTTCCAACCTGTGAAAGTTGGGTACTACATGAGGGTTATTGTAGGGGCATTAAGGGTTTAGCCATTGAGAAGTGGGGTCACCCCTTTCGGGGTGGGTGCTCTGCTGGTAGGCAGGGGTAGTTAAGGAACATATAGAGACAGCAGACCGAACTTTGCTATGGACTCCACTTCTCTACAAAATAATCCCTAATTCCGTGGAACCACATTTATAAAGGAATCATCTGATGGTAAAAAAAAAAAACAAGTGGTAGAACCATGAGTAAAGAAGGGCCAGACGAGCTCAGTATAATCTAATAATCTATATTTAATACAGTAGTGCCTTCAATGCATGGAATATTAAGTGATATTATTGTGGGAGTTTTGTTGATATTTTAGCGATATTTATTAAAGATTATGTTTTAATGGGGGTTTATAAATTTGTTCCGTGATAATACTTTAAAACCTCTGATGATTTGTAACAGTGATAGGCATCACAATCATTGTCAAAATTTGGTACAATATATAGGCGTGTTTACCTATTTCATCTGCTGTGCCTTTAATAATTAATCTGTTGAGTTACATTTAGACGTGTCAACATGCGGTCTAATATACACTCACCTAAAGAATTATTAGGAACACCTGTTCTATTTCATCAATGCAATTATCTAGTCAAACAATCACATGGCAGTTGCTTTAATGCATTTAGGGGTGTTGTCCTGGTCAAGACAATCTCCTGAACTCCAAACTGAATGTCAGAATGGGAAAGAAAGGTGTTTTAAGCAATATTGAGTGTGGCATAGTTGTTGGTGCCAGACGGGCCGGTCAGAGTATTTCACAATCTGCTCAGTTACTGGGATTTTCATGCACAACCATGTCTAGGGTTTACAAAGAATGGTGTGAAAAGGGAAAAACATCCAGTATGCGGCAGTCCTGTGGGCGAAAAAGCCTTGTGGATGCTAGAGGTCAGAGGAGAATGGGCAGACTGATTCAAGCTGATAGAAGAGCAACGTTGACTGAAATAACCACTCGTTACAACCGAGGTAAGCAGCAAAGCATTTGTGAAGCCACAACACGCACAACCTTGAGGCGGATGGGCTACAACAGCAGATGACCCCACCGGGTACCACTCATCTCCACTACAAATAGGAAAAAGAGGCTACAATTTGCACAAGCTCACCAAAATTGGACTGTTGAAGACTGGAAAACTGTTGCCTGGTCTGATGAGTCTCGATTTCTGTTGAGACATTCAAATGGTAGAGTCCGAATTTGGCGTAAACAGAATGAGAACATGTATCAATCATGCCTTGTTACCACTGTGCAGGCTGGTGGTGGTAGTCTAATGGTGTGGGGGATGTTTTCTGGGCACACTTTAGGCCCCTTAGTGCCAATTGGGCATCGTTTAAATGCCACAGGCTACCTGAGCATTGTTTCTGACCATCTACATTCCTTCATGACCACCATGTACCAATCCTCTGATGGCTACTTCCAGCAGGATAATGCACCATGTCACAAAGCTCGAATTATTTCAAATTGGTTTCTTGAACATGACAATGAGTTCACTGTACTAAAATGGCCCCCACAGTCACCAGATATCAACCCAATAGAGCATCTTTGGGATGTGGTGGAACGGGAGCTTCGTGCCCTGGATGTGCATCCCTCAAATCTCCATCAACTGCAAGATGCTATCCTATCAATATGGGCCAACATTTCTAAAGAATTCTATCAGCACCTTGTTGAATCAATGCCACGTAGAAGTATGGCAGTTCTCGAACTTCTTGGGTGACACTGGTACGCCTAGCTCAGAAAAAACTGCCAATGAGGTTTCAAGTACATGTGGCGGTCTACTAGGGGGTTCGATCAATAGGAAGTCGTCCAGAGAGTGGATTACATGTTCGCAGTGGAACTTAGATTCTAGGATCCAATGCAAGGCCTGCGCGAACTGATCAAATAACCACGGGCTACTCTTGGAGCCAAATGTTAACTTTGTAGCAAAATAGTATAAATCCTTCCATTTTATGCTGTGCCATTGCCAGAGCGCAGGCATGATGGGAAGGAGTTTAAAGGCATCAGAAATGTCAGCTTTGGACAGATAGGAACTTGTTATTATGGGAGACTTTAATCGTCCTGATATAAACTGGAAAACCAAAATAGCTAGTTCTGCCAGGAGTACAGACATTCTAAATTCCTTACTAGGATTACCTCTACAGCAAGTAGTTAAGGAACCAACCCGAAAGGAGGCCATTTTAGATTTAGTATTCACAAATGGCAATTTGGTATCTGATGTTACTATGGGGGAAAGCCTAAGATCTAGTGATCACCAGTCAGTGTGGTTTACTAGAAGTACAGTATATACTGGAGAGTGAATCTGGATCGCACATCCTCAACACTATGCTTTTGATATAACGACTGTCTCAGCATAATTACGTGGCATATCCGCCCAATTTGTAATACATTGTATGCTGTGCAAAAGAGGCATTAGTATACAGTTTGATCAAAGAGCATAGGCCCACTTACTGCGACAAGGAAGCCTCTACAAGTGGGAAACTACTCTAACCTATAAATGGCGCAGCCGTGCGTGGCGACCACCGGCGCCCCAGCACCGCACCGGCAGCAGACGGCGGGACCCAGGAGCCACACAGCAACCTCACTGTGCAGCAAAGCCTCCTTGGCTCTGGGTCACACCGCCCCACCAGCACAGCACTGAGGCAGCAATGGCAGACACGCAGTACTGCACCATGTGAACGAGTGCAAAGAGCTCACCCAGTCACAACCCTCAGGAAATGCATCTGAGAGATAGTAGGAGTTTATAAACCCCTTGCAAACTTCCCCACTTGTAGAGGCTTCCTTTTCGCGGTAAGTGGGCCTATGCTCTTTGATCAAACTGTATACTAATGCCTCTTTTGCACAGCATAGAATGTGTTACAAATTGGGCGGATATGCCACGTAATTATGCTGAGACAGTCGTTATATCAAAAGCATAGTGTTGAGGATGTGCGATCCAGATTCACTCTCCAGTATATATTGTTATTATCTATTTTCTTTTTCCCCCTCTGGGGTCAGCACTCCTCCCCATTTGGACTAGGTGTTTTTAATTAGCCTTAGCTGCAAGGGGTTTATGAACTCCTACTTTCTCTCAGATGCACTTCCTGAGGGTTGTGACTGGGTGAGCTCTTTGCACTCGTTCACATGGTGCAGTACTGCGTGTCTGCCATTGCTGCCTCAGTGCTGTGCTGGTGGGGCGGTGTGACCCAGAGCAAGGAGGCTTTGCTGCACAGTGGGGTTGCTGTGTGGCTCCTGGGTCCCGCCGTCTGCTGCCGATGCGGTGCTGGGGAGACGGTGGTCGCCGCGCACGGCTGCGCCATTTATAGGTTAGAGTAGTTTCCCACTTGTAGAGGCTTCCTTGTCGCGGTAAGTGGGCCTATGCTCTTTGATCAAACTGTATACTAATGCCTCTTTTGCACAGCATAGAATGTATTACAAATTGGGCGGATATGCCACGTAATTATGCTGAGACAGTCATTACATCAAAAGCATAGTGTTGAGGATGTGCGATCCAGATTCACTCTCCAGTATATATTACTAGAAGTACAGTCCACACAAAAACAAAAGTTTTAGATTTTCGAAAAACAGACTTTTCTAACATTAGATCAATGGTATACGAGTCCTTATCAGACTGGAACAATTTCAATGGAGTCCAAGAGAAATGGGACTACTTAAAAGTGGCACTATTGAAGGCAACAGAAAAGTGCATTAGGCTTGTCAGTAAAAGCAAAAAAAAAGAAGAGACCACTGGGGTGCTCAGCAGAAGTGGCCAAAATCATTAAAAACAAAAAGATGGCATATAGTAAGTATAAAAACACCCAAAATGAGGATGACCGGGAAATCTATAAGATGAGGCAGAGAGAGGCCAAGCAAGTTATAAGAGCTTCTAAAGCTCAGGCAGAAGAGAAATTAGCTCAGTCAGTGAAAAAAGGTGATAAGACATTCTTCAGATACATAAATGAAAAAAGGAAATTAAAACAAGGAATTACCAAATTAAAAACAAAAGAAGGAAGGTATATGGAAGAGGATAAAGAACTAGCTGACTGCCTCAATCAATACTTCTGTTCAGTTTTCACAAAGGAAAATGAAGGAGAAGGATCTCAGTTAGGGAGGAAGACTAATGAATGCTTTAATGTATGTGTCTTTGCAGAGGAAGAGGTTCTAAGTCAGCTGTCTAAAATTAATACAAATAAATCACAGGGGCCTGATGGGATACACCCAAACCTTTTAAAAGAGCTTAGAGGTGTACTAGCAAAATCATTAACAGATTTATTTAACCAATCACTGGTAACAGGTGTCGTCCCAGAAGATTGGAATTTAGCAAATGTTGTGCCAATTCACAAGAAAGGTAGTAGAGAAGAATCGGGCAACTATAGGCCGGTAATATTTATTAGTATGCTGATAAAATCATACCCGAATTATAAACAAAATCCCACTTAAAAGGACACATGAGGTATGGGCAGGGTATGTCGGGTGAGAGGTGTCACGGGGAAGCTGGGCACTGTGCCCAGAGGTATAGTGGCTGTCCCTTCTACTGCCCCTTACTAATCCTATGCCCGAAGGCAACCCCTAATGATGCGCTCCACCGGCAGATGGTGCAGATGATGCGCTCCACCGGCAGGAAGCGGATATGACACTCGATGACCGCTTGCCTGCCATTGGCTACCAGTATAGGGTTGGGAGGGATTTCCACCGTTAAATAGACGCGGGATTCCCTTGGTCACTAGGTGCAATATCAGTCACCTCCACCTTGGGAATATTGTCCGTCTATTGAGGTGGGTAAGTTGGTACCTTGTTACCTTGTTCCTGGTATCTCTGCCTCGTCGTCATGGATCTGAAGGTATGACTGCCTTTTTTCATGTGTGTTTTACATTTAGATGATCGTGGGCCTGAATATCCATATCAGCGTCCCTGTTCTCTACTAACTGGGTATCTACTGTGACGGTGCATTTCAAGGATCTTTTCTATATCATCTGCTTAACTGCCCCCTGATGAACCCACGGTTGCTGGGGGAAACGCGTTGGGGCGAAGTATATGTATCCAATTATACAGAGAAATAAGGCTTTGTTGTTTTGCTATATATGATATGCCGATTGTGGCTGATGTTGCTATCAATTATAAGATATTGCACATTTATGTTTATCATTCACGACTGTTAGGTATAGGGTTATGCCAAGGGTAATTTAGGGTAGGCACGAGGACGGGGGGACCCCACCATTAGGGGTTGCCTTCGGGCATAGGATTAGTAAGGGGCAGTAGAAGGGACAGCCACTATACCTCTGGGCACAGTGCCCAGCTTCCCCGTGACACCTCTCACCCGACATACCCTGCCCATACCTCATGTGTCCTTTTAAGTGGGATTTTGTTTATAATTCGGGTATGATTTTATCAGCATACTAATAAATATTACATTTTAGGAGTCACTTTCGTCTTTATTGATATAATTTGTCCTAGCTCCGAAGGTGTACCCACACTATAGTATAACTTGATTTGCTACTTTTTCCTTCTAACTATAGGCCGGTAAGCCTGACATCAATAGTGGGGAAATTAATGGAACCATATTCAGGACAAAACTTACCAGGAAAGATTAAAGGACCTTAACATGTATAGCTTGGAAGTAAGAAGAGACAGAGGGGATATGATAGAAACTTTTAAATACATAAAGGGAATCAACACGGTAAAAGAGGAGAGAATATTTAAAAGAAAAAAAACTGCTACAGGAGGACATAGTTTTAAATTAGAGGGGCAAAGTAATATCAGGAACTATTACTTTACTGAGAGAGTAGTGGACGCATGGAATAGCCTTCCTGCAGAAGTGGTAGCTGCAAATACAGTGAAGGAGTTTAAGCATGCATGGGATAGGCATAAGGCCATCCTTCATATAAGATAGGGCCTGGGGCTATCCATAGTATTCAGCATATTGGGCAGATTAGATGGGCCAAATGGTTCTTATCTGCCGACACTTTCTGTTTCTATGTTTCTATGACCCTAACTGTATAATGGTAGCTATGGAGTGATCTATGGTGGAATACTTCATACTCACTTCTTCTGACAGAAAAAGGGAATTTAAGCTGGTAATATGAGAACCATGCGGGGCGGAAAGGTCGTAAATAAACCTTTCTTTGTTGCTGAACTTGCCCGTAACTAGCCCTACAGGACTGACTCTCCAGCGGTCAAATGGTGACACCGAGAAGGGCCCGATAAAAAACCCTTTTTCAATCTCTGTTTGTAGCAACTTGTCTACTGAATTTTGTGCTTTCTCGGCCGACTGTAAGTTTCTGCACTCGTACGTGACCTCAGGCAGTGTGCCCAGACCTGTATGAAAGTCCGTCACGAATCCTGTGACCAGAAATTTTACGAACCAAGGGTCGTGATGACCTTGCAGACAAAGCTGTAAATAAGCGGTGTTAATGACAGTTATGTAGGATTTGTCCGATTTTAATGTACACGCACTACCTTGGATTGAGCCCTGAAACAATTAGTGCACACATGGAGCAGGTGACATTGACCTTAATTGCAAGCTAAGAAATTAAAATTATTGCAAATTTGGGATCTACCTAAAAATTGGATAGGTTGACCCAACTTGTCCACTATGCCAGTACCCTTGTGAGCATCCGACAGGTCAGCTGCAGAGACTCTGGGGGTTGTCTCCACATCACCAGCTGCAAGATGACACCACTCGGCTGTATGAAAAAATGGATTGACACTGAGCACACGATGGGGCTTTGAGCCCAGCAAAATGTCTGCAGAAGAGCTGAGTGTCAATGTTAGCCCAGTTTGTGGTGAACTGGAACTTACTGAGAGCTGCAGCGGCTTTCGCGGAAAAAGAACAGTGGTAATCGTAGAATGCGGTGCCGCCGTACTTATGCCCCAAATCAGTAACTCTATAAAAGTACAGATCCAACTCTTCTCTGCTGTCTGGGCGGACAGGACAGATAACATCTCTGTATAAGCTAAATGCCAGAACTAATTCTGGAATCGTTAGTTTTCTATTGAGCCTGTGATGGTGGCTCCTAAGAACCACGGAAATATCACCACATGCGATAACCTTATTATCGGATATGTCCCTGGTACCAATCAGTAAAGATGCGAGATTCACATCTCTGCCCTTGAATATGTCCTTCTTGATATTGGCCGGAATGAAGTGTGCACGGAGGTCACGGTACCTGAGGGGCCTGTAGCTGATGTGGAGGCGACCGGTAAATCCTGGTGGGATTAGTGGCAGCAACTTCCTGAGCCTCTACTGTTTCCAGCCTTGCCTGAATACCTTTAATCGACGATGATAAGTTATTAACCAACACGTGCAATTGAGTAAGAGAAGTCTGTAGAGTAGCTATCGAACCTTCATCTTGACAAGGACTCGCAGTAAAGGCCACCAGCAAGTGGTACAGCTCTGCCTTCCTAGCCGAGGCCGAGAAAGGGATACCCCTTTTCAACAGCTCCGATGTAAGTCTGGGAATGGTCCAGCTACGGAGTGACGATATGCTGCCAGCTTCTGACATCCTGGCAACGTTCTCATCCACTGATCCTTCCACAATATCAGACACATGCGACATCTCTAACTGTGGATAATAACAGATATTAGGACAAGCTCAGAAGTGTGATGCACTGCCATCTGGTGAGTGAGCTACCATCGAGTTGCTAGAGCGAGTGGGTGCATGTACGCCACTGGCACGGCGGTCAGAACAGTTGATGAACCGTGACGCACATGACCCAGACAAGAACCACCCGAGTGAAACCTTGGTATCCGCCGCATACTCCCTGAGCCTCATGCAATCACCGTGAGGACTGACAAGCTGTAGGGAAGCCACTGAGCCGTGTGCTGATAAAGAGAATTGCCAACTAACATGACCACCGCCAAGTGGTGACATAAAACTTACCAAGACCTTGGAAAATTAACCTGCATAAGACGGACAATGGAGGACCCGTAAGCTGACCATAATTAATGACAATGCAACCACAAAACGTTTGCCACCCCCACCCCTGATCCAACAATGGACAAGGAGAGCAGACCTGAAAGAAGATGATTGGCAATAACCAGCCTGCCTCCAAGTCTCCAAAGCAAATTCAAGAAATAGAAATCTGAATAGGCATGCTGAGTCCACTAACTCCTTACTTGTTTGGTACAGAGTTAGGAAAGCACACCGGCTAACTGAAGCCACACGGTCCACCCCCACCCCCCACCCCCTTATATATATATATATATATATATATATATATATTGTGGCAATGTGAACACTGATGTGTAGCGGTGAAGCCCCAGGAAACCGTCAGACAGGGCTGTTTGCACCGAGAGCGTGTCACCAAGGTGCCTGGCCTTGGTGGAGTGAAAGCCCAAGTTAAGTATTTGTATAGCTGGCTCAGCCAGTTCCAGGGCGGGCTTTTACTGGGAACAGGTAATGTGCTGGGTGGGTGCCTGTTCCCCATGCTCCAGTCCGGGATTTTGGACAATGCCCATGTCCAGGGATTCTATTTAATCCTCTTGTTGGACATGGGTGGGGTCTCTGACTCTGGGAGAGAGTGTTTTTGTGTAGCAGAGTCCTGGTGAGCCTCTGGGAACATGATCTCAGCTGAGGAGTGCTGAGGGGCCACAGGGCTAGGTGCTAGCCACAATTCATGGACGTTCGGCTGGGAAAGCCGCATGGGTTCCCGTGTGTGTGAATGGGGCCTTAGGTGAGTCAGCGATACCTTATGTATTAGGTAGTGCCTAGACGGGCAGGTGTTCATTTATATTGTTTTGTTTGAGAAGACTGCCAAATAAATGCACTGTTTGGACATGAAATCCGTTGTCCGGAAGGAAGTTTGTGTGAATGATCCCCGAGACCAGAGCTAACCCCCCACATTTGGTGGAGGATGCGGGCAGTCGTCCCTGCTGGAAAAGGCAAAGCGTTGCTGGGAGCAACAAACAAGCAGAAAAAGCAGGTGCTGCTGAATGATATTTTTGATGGTGAGAAAGTTTAAAGAGACTGTTATGTCTGCGGTGCAGTGCTGAGATTGTCTCTACAGGGAGACACCTGGAGACTGGTCTCAGATTAAAGTGGACGTGTTAAGAAAAAAAAAAAAAAAAAATTTTCTAGTGTCTGGACTGTCTGTTGCTATGGGGTGGATGGAGGATCTCGCCGAGCAGCTGAGGCAGGCCAATTTGGAGGGGGAGGCTTTGAGGGCGCAATTGCAGTTGGCCCTGGAGAGAAAGCCTTCAAATCCGAATGGACAGTTTGTAAAAATCCAAAGTGTCGGTGATGCGGCTGGAAAACCAGACGAAAAGGTGTTGTGTGCCGTTGCCAAGGGCAACCGTCGGGAAGAAAAGAAGAGGGAGAGCGGTGCGGCTCTCAAGAGTTCAAGTGTTTGCGGCATACAGAGTCCTAGAGAGGATGTGCGGAGGAGCAGTAATGCGGTTGCTAGGTGCAACCAACCACTACAGAGTGCAGCTGCATGGCAAAAGAGAGAGCGCTGCTGGAGATGCCGTCAAGTCACAAAGTGTGCACCTGATTGTCCTATGGCCAGGAGTCAGGTAACCAGGAATCAAAGGCTGGAGGTTCCTAATGTCCAGGAGCAGGACGGTGACCTTGGGGAAGATGTTCCTGGAACTCCCTCATCGCCTGGGACTGCCGAACCCATGACATCTGAGGGTAAGACTGTTCCGATTATTACTCCGTGTGTTGCAGAGGGTCAGGTGATCCTGGTTCAGACCAGCCCGGTGACTGAGAACTGTGTGCGGGACATTCATGGGGATAGCATGAACTGTCCGGTGGCTCTCACGGCGTGTGAGACTCCAGTGCAAACAGGGACTCGAGAAATTCGTGATGCAGTTTCACGTATATCTGATATGTTGTTTGGCCAGGATGTTGAATCGTTGCTGTGGGGTAAGGCAGACCCTTCTGCAGGAAGTGACGAGGCTCCTGCAGAATCGGTAGCGACCCCTTTAAGTGATGTGACCATTAAAAACAGTGGCGCTGATAAGGTGCAAAGCGATTGTGTCAAGTTTGCGGAAATGCCAAATGAAAGTATGATGCCATGTGATGTTGATATGCATTTTCCACTGCAGGGTGTGACCAGGGAGAAGTGCTCCTGTAGGTAAAAATGTAAAAGTTGGAAAAATGCCGATAAATGTTGAGAGCACAGAGTTGGGGGAACCCACTGTAGTGAATGTGCAGGAAACAGTGGCTAGAGAAGTGTCCAAGGTGGGGATTAGCTCAGCAGTGCCCCTTGAGGGCAGGATTGAGAATGACATGAGCGGTATATATGACGCATGTGCTGTGACCGATAGCAACTCAGAGAGAGAGGCTGCCATGTTGAGGTCTGGCCAAACTGATATGGTTACTGGTAGCAACCAGACGATAGTTATACCTGACGTGACGAGAGGCGAGTGGGGAGATGGCGGCCTAGTGTCTGAGACCCATACCCAGGCAGGGCTAGATGACAGGACATGTCAGTACAGCTGCAATCGTGAAGTCGGTTTCTCTTCCCCTACATGGTCCCTAGGTACAATAGCGAAGGGACTACTGCCTGATGCCCAGAAGAAAATGAAAGTCTCCAGAAAGTTACACAAGCCTGTAGTAGACATTGACAAAAGTCTTGGCGAGGTCCTACGAGACACTCCTACGTCTGGTACTGCTGCAGAACAGAGTAAAGAGCCGCTGGATCCAGAGGCCAAAAGGGAGTGCATCCAACAAGCTGATGCGAAAAACTCAAATAGAAGCGGAAATTCTCCAACTTCAAGAGGAACTTGCAGTTTCGGAGCGATCCAGACTTCATGCAGAGCAGGAAAGAGATGAACTGGCTGATGAGGTCTTAAACAGTGCCTCAGAAAAATCTGCCCTCTTGGAGGAGCAAAGACATTTGGAAGCCAGTGTGGCGCAACTTCATCAAGAGTTGCGTGATCGAATAGTGGACCTGGACAACCAGAGACAAACTGTGTCTAGATTGGAGAAGAAACAGAAGAAGTTTGACCAGCTCCTGGCTGCAGAGAAATATGTTGCGGCCCGATATGCCGAAGAACGTGACCGAGCGGAGGCTGATGCTCTGGAGAAAAAGTCCAAGGCCATCTCCTTGGCTAGAGCCCTTGAAAAAGCGCTTAAGGAGCGAGGTGAATTGGAGAGGCTGAACAAGCAACTCAGAGCAGAGATGGAAGTTCTCAGGAGCTCAAAAGATAAAGTCTATGAGTTGGAGAGGCCTAAGCGTGCTCCTGCACAGCAGGTGGAAGAAAATGAGATACCTGAAGAGGAAGATCCTCTAAAAGATGCCAAGAAGGCAGAGCCTGTTAAGAATGGGTCTGGAGATGGTGGCGCTGTGGTGCCAGCCGAGGCAGAGAAGAAGATGGATGAGGTATCTGCTGAACCAGATGAAGGTGCTGAGGTAGATGCAAAAGCCCAGGGACTCGTGGCGGTGTGTGGCCAGGACCTGGTCATGAGAGACATTCCCTCTGCTGTCAATGCCTTCCAGAAAGCCAGCAGTCTGCTGGGGAAGAAATACGGGGGACCGACGACCAGTATGAGGGTCCTGTCTACTCCGATGGGCTGGCTCTCCTGAATCCTATCCGAAGGGAGAACCATATCCGGGGTGAATCTCTGCAGGAATTGCCAGAAGACGACGAGTCTGGTGAAGACCCTGATGTCCCCTGTACCTCCAACCATGATGAGAAAGAGGAGGAGTTAAGAAATCAAGTATATGATGCCGTGTCCAAGAAGGATGAGAAGGCTAATCAACTGAATGAAGACTCCAAAAGAGACTCAAAGGCTGAAGAAGCTAAGGCCGATGAGTTGGAGTGGGAGAAATCCTGGTATGTTCCAGAGACCAAAGAGAAGGATGAAGAAGAATCTGCTGAAGTGGGGCGTGCCACTGAAGAAGCAGAAGACTCTGAAATTGGAGCCAAACTTGACGTAACCCCTGTGGGATAAAGGAAAAAGAAAGACGCTATCTGTTGATAAAATAAAGAGACAAAAGAGGCAAGTCTTAAGAAGCGTGCTCGGTTGAAGCAGCTGTGTAAGAAAAAGGGAGAGAGAGATAAAAAATAGAAAGAAAGGGTCTGCCTGTCACATGGAAACGGGAACCTCTTAGACACTATCTCTTGGGCAAGAGGTCAATGTGGGTGACAAACCAAGCCTTGCTGGCTTGGGTATGGCAAAATAAAGGGAAAATGATGACGCCGACCACATCTTCCAGAGGGAATGTTGAGACAGACGCTAGAAAAGGGCAGATGCCCTGTCATGAGCATCCGGTTGGTGTATGTGTTCACCCCCACAGGTGTGAACAGAGGGGGGGTATATGTGGCAATGTGAACACTGATGTGTGCGGTGAAGCCCCAGGGAAACCGTCAGACAGGGCTGTTTGCACCGAGAGCGTGTCACCAAGGTGCCTGGCCTTGGTGGAGTGAAAGCCCAAGTTAAGTATTTGTATAGCTGGCTCAGCCAGTTCCAGGGCGGGCTTTTACTGGGAACAGGTAATGTGCTGGGTGGGTGCCTGTTCCCCATGCTTAAGTCCGGGATTTTGGACAATGCCCATGTCCAGGGATTCTATTTAATCCTCTTGTTGGACATGGGTGGGGTCTCTGACTCTGGGAGAGAGTGTTTTTGTGTAGCAGAGTCCTGGTGAGCCTCTGGGAACATGATCTCAGCTGAGGAGTGCTGAGGGGTCACGGGGCTAGGTGCTAGCCACAATTCATGGACGTTCGGACGTTTTATTTTTTATTTTTTTCTATAAAACATTTCATACATAGGAGCCCCTGAAACTAATGAACAAATAATACCTGGACCCACAGTTCACTGGGAAGCATAGCAGCTAACTGAAGCCAATCAGACCCCTCCATCTCCCTACCCCCTGCCTCATTACGAGCATGACGTCCCTTGCAATACATTAAAAGTGTGGCCAAGGACGGAGTCCCGCTGACTCCTGCACCCTAACAAGACTGCCGCATGGGGAGCCGAAAAGCAGTAACGCTCCCTTGCGGTGCTGCTCCTCCTCACCTAAGGAGCCGACACACCACCGACCCAACTGAAGAACTGAAGAGACGTGTTACGGCTGTAGGTAACTTACCCGAACTGAATATCAAGAGGGGCAGGGACGATACACAGATTAGCTGACCGGATACTCACTGCGTATGTGTACGCCGAATCCACGGAGGGCAGAGCAAAGGGGGAGGGGGGGCGCCCGGCTAATGGAGTCGGGCCTTGATATGTATCATAGCAGATCAGGACATTTGGTTGTGTAAAAAAATGGGTTGTGTAAAAAATATATATATATATCAGACACTCATCAATATGCTCAGGACCGATCTCCCATCTCATGAAGAGGTGACTGGTTTCTGTTTTTCCCAGTATTTGTGTACCTATATAACAAAACACTTCACCGGGCCACTAGCACTGGAGTTCAGCTCTAATTCCTTTGAATGCCAAACACAGATAAAAATAAGAGTGGTGCTCTTTCTAGAGAAAAATAGTAGACCCTTTTTTCTAATCCTGAACAATCCCTTTAATTACTTTATCCTATGAATTGACATAAACTTATTAACCAACACTACTGATGGTAATATAACAAGCATTGCTTTCTATATATGTTTAATGTTCATTAACCTCCAAAGAACATGTTGAAGTTCTTCATTCCTTAGGCTGTATATTAGAGGGTTAAAGAATGGTGTAAATACAGTGTAGAGAACTGATAAAAACTTGTTCACATTGACGGAATGCCTTCTATATGGTACCATGTATATCACAATGAGTGGACCATAATACGAGCATACAGATGCCAAATGGGAGCTGCAGGTGGAGAAGACTTTCCGTCTCCCAGTGGTGGATTGAATATGGAGGATGGTGATGGAAATGCAAATATATGTCCATAGAATAAAAGAAAATGTAGAGGCCACTATAGGAACAGAGAGAAGCACAACCTCCAACCTGATGACAGATGTATCTGAGCAGGAAAGATCCACAAGAGGAGCAAAGTCACAGAAGAAATGGTCAATGATATTGGGGCCACAGAAGCTCAGTTGGCATAAAAGAGTAACAGTTATTAAAACAAGCGTGAAGCTCATTAACCAGGAGGCTAAGACAAGGGTCCGACAAAACTGGAGGTTCATCATGTCAGCATAGCGTAATGGGTTACATATGGCCAGATATCGATCATATGACATAACAGTGAGAAGAAGAGACTCTAAGCTTCCCGAGGCTATGTAAATATAGAACTGAATGATGCAACCAGCAAATGGCATGGAGCCACCATGTCTCAAAATGATATGCAACATATTGGGGGTGATATTAGAGGTGAACAGGATTTCCGAAACTGAGAGGTGCTTGAGGAAATAGAACATAGGATAATGGAGGCGATGGCTTCTTGTCACCAGAATCACTATGAGAAAATCACCAGTGAGGGTTATCACATATGTCAACAGGAATAAAGTAAAGAGCAATATATGGAAAGGTTCATGGATTTGGAAACCAAGCAAAATGAACTTTGTGACTGTTGTTCGGTTGCTGTACATTGTTCTCATATATCCATACAAGAGATTGATGTGAAAGTTCAGCTATTAGTCCATCACTTTACGTAGCCATAGCTGGAAGACAAGACCAAAATATGACTTTTTAGGAAAGGGGGAGTTCATCAGTAGTACATTGATTCCGCCATTATAATTTAGTAATATTCTCTGCTGCAGTAAAGAAGCCCTCATTGGTTCAATAGGGTGGAAAAAAGCTGACAATCAGTTTAAAAGCTATAGTGGTGGCCATGATAGTTGTCAGTTAGCTTTCTGGGAAAACTAGGGAATTGCTGAATACAACCTAAAGAGAACATCTCCCGAATGTTCCCAATAACTAGTTTAAGATGATTTCTTACTTTAGATTGACATAAAAACAAACAATATGCGGCAGTACACTGTAATACTGTACATGCAATCAATGGAACTAGGGATTCATCCGGATTATATTGCTACTATACATGAAAAATGGAAGCTCTTTGCACATATCTTTGATAAAACGTGTGTTGGGCCCATATAGCCACGTCAAGGTGGCTTCTGCATATGGGTAACTAACACTAACAGAACTATCTCTCCTGGGTCTAAGATAGACTAGCACCTTTGACTTTGGATGTACTAGTCTAAACTCTCTTGCTGTGTGTTTTGAGGATAGCTGTCTCCTTTTAGATTGAGTATAGTATAGAGTATGTAGAGTATAGAGTATAGGTATAGCTGGTTCCTACACCACCCTGATTTTTGAAGGTTTAAGTTAGGCCCAGAAGAGGCAGTACTTTTAGTGTTAGGTACCCATCTGCAGAAGCCACTTTGACATTGGTATGTAGATGTACCCAACACATGTTTGATCAAAAAGGTGCATAAAGGGCTTCCATTTTTCATGTATAGTAGGTAAAGTAACAATGTAATCCAATATGATCCCCAGTACCATTGTTCCATGTATAACAGTGTGCTGCCGTTTGTTTGATGTCAGTATGTTAGCTTTATGGATGTGCACCTGTGGTTTTGGATGTTCTAGTCAAACTTAGCTTACTTTAGATTGATACAGGTCCACAGCCAGTCAATGAATTGTATTAGAAAAATAAACTAAAAACCTCGGTTCATGTGTGATATTACATCTCATCACCCATGTTTTTAGAATTCTAGAAAACCTCTTTAACTCATAGAGTCCAAATGAAGATATTTGTTAATAAACATGTATTGATACTTGCTGAACTATCTCTGGACAAATATATCTAGACAACTGAAGATATTAAGTAAAGTCTAAAATTACTATACTTCAAAGTACTGAATGCCTGGTCTCACACTCTCTCTCTCTCTCTCTCTCTCTCTCCCAGAAACATTTGAAATTGAATCTTAAGAAATTCAAAATGTAAAAAATCTAAAGAATCAATTTGCTCATCTCTCCTAAAAACCTAAGGTCATATTGTTTACATACAGTACAGCCAGGGGTATTCCTCAGCATGGACCAGAGAATGAATTAGTACTCGCTTTATACGCTGTAATATGAAAACCTTATGTAAATTTACCTATTAGAGAAACATATTCTTTCCACTTAAATATTTGTGGCTAAGATACAGAAGAACAAATTGAGCACAATAGTTTGTTATGAGGTCCTGATTATGTGGGGTCCAGAAATTCCTGATGGCGTAAATGTTAATAACTCTGAAGGAAAGGGTCAGTGGATAATAATACTCTTAACTTATTAAGGATGGGAAGGAAGTAGGGAGATGGCCACAACTGCTGGTCTCTCCTGTCCAGGAATGGTGGGATACGATGGAAGAATTAAGCACTAGTACCATTCTTGACAATATGACATACCAATCTCACGAAGATTACTTCTGGTGCCAGGGACGGCAGGAGCAGAACCATGGGGCCGATATTCCATAAAAAAATAAAATGCTCATGATACTTCTCACTATTTATAGGTCTTCTGCTTACATTGAAAGGTAATGCTAATTGCTCAGGGAATTTGTGGCTAATTAAAGGCTAACATAGTGTTATGCTTCTTGATTTATTCAGTAGGGAAAAACGCTAACTATACAACTGATTTATTAGAATTGCAATTTTAGATGTAAATGTGTATGGGGTCCAGAGCGGCGTTAACTGTTCTCCTTTTATAGGATATTGACTGAGTATGACCCTTTAAGACATTTGGTTGTTACTTTAAATGAACTTGATTATTATCTAATCATTGAACGATTTATTTATGGTATATCTGTTGGTGCGTATATGTGAATTGTGTTTGTTATGCTGGATACATGATATTTTAGGAAATCACGGAACAATATAGACGTTTAAAATATGTCAAAAACTTTAATGATATGCACTAAAATCGAATGGGCCCACCTGGGCAATACAATTATACGTATAGTATGTCCACTAAGACGGTTGTATATGTGTACCCTGAGAGCGAACCAGAAGCAAATGGGTCACACAGGGCTAACTCACATGCAACCTATCTAATGACAAACCTCTAATGTCAAACGGCAAGAGACTCTGTGCCGACTGTAGTGGCAACGGTCTCGGTCTGTAGTGGTGGTGGTTTCAGTCTGGTTGCTTCCCCAGGGTCAACAGTATTACGTGACAAAAGCACGCAGCCCTGGTACAGGACGAGACCGGACTGACACTCACCCAAGGTGAAGAGGTAGCATAGAAAAGAGGGTGCCTACAAAGGAGACCACAAGCAAACAAGATGTGCGGCTGAGGCATAAACAGGTGGGATCCCCTGAGGTGCGTACCTGTATTGCACCAAAAGTGCTCTAAGAAACACAGTCTGACCGATCCCCCAATGCATGCGGAAACAACGCCTAGAGCGTGCAGCAAAGGTACATGACCGGACTGACTGTGTGATGGGACGCGGGGGCACCCATAAAACGGGACATACAGACACAAACAAACACTCAAGCTCGACGCGTTTCTTCAATCATCCGGAGCATAGGTATTGAGCGCATGGTAGTGCACTCCGGTATGGATAGCAACCGTGACACGCACGCTGCGATGGCGCAGTATAAACGTGTGAAGCACCGCCCACTGGGCCGGCACCATAGGATCCTATCCAATCGCCTATGCGATGGGGTGTGACAGACCGTCATGCAAAGGCCAGCCCAGGATTGGAAACATCTCGGAGTGCCTGTTAAGATCAAAGGGCAACGTAGTTGCTATTAGCAACCTGGGGAAACATTAAGTGGCAATATAAAATAAATAGCAAAGGAAGGTCACATATCAAGGATAGCAAGAATTAGGAGGGGACCTCATAGAGCAACATGGAAAGGAAACAGAGTAATCTGACATAGATAACAGCATGCATTTTACCTCAGAGATAGCAACTAGAGGAAACAAGCATAGCTGATATGATCATTAAGGCCAGATGGGCGCACGGGGAGATGGGCGCAGTGTTTCAATGCCTTGAAACCGTAGGACGGATGCATCGTTATTGTGGTATCTCTCGATATGTCGTGCAACCAAAGTATCTCTACGGTTGCGGACATCGCCCAGATGTTCCAGAATCCGCTGGCGTAATTCGCGCTGTGTCTTACCTACATACTTCTTGCCACAAGGGCAAGAAATAAGGTAAATTAAGCCGAAGGTACGGCAGTTCACAAATGACCGTATGAAATTGGTTTTAGGGTTACCTATACCCGTGAAGGTGGTACCTGTACCAGTGGAGGGACAGGCGGTGCAGTTGCCACATCTAAAGGTGCCCATCAGTCCATGTAAAGGACTAAAAAAGGACAAGAAAAAATATCGTTACTGAGTCATACTAGTTGGTTAGAAGAAATATCAAGGAATAAGTATAGTTATGTATTGGCCATAAAAACATTGGTTTAAATAAACCATTACAAGCAATGTTAATAAAAAAAAAAAAAAAAAGTGCCAACGGTAAGAGTAACTTACTTCACCCAGGAGGTGCCGGACGGGATAAGCACAAAACACCCGCCGTGTCACCTCCTTCGCCTGGATCGCTAAGGATCGCGAGAATCTAAGAAGAAGCCGCGGGATCACAAGATGCCTTCTGGTAAAACTTCTTTATTGGATGAAAGACAGGGTGTGGGTAAAACAAATAGCTCAACGCGTTTCGGGGGTTAGGAATCCCCCTTCCTCAGGAGCATGTATATACAGTTTGTTTGATCCCTTTTATTGATCAAAAAAAGCGCCAAAAGATGTCGGGGACGTCACTTCCGGTGGTCGTCACTTCCGGTTTGCGCTCTAGCCTGGAACGCACAGGGAATGGCGTCCCAGGTGTCAATATAATCAATAAAACAAGTGGATGCATAACAAATATTGTTAAAAAACTTAATCTCTATAAAAACGCTAAATGCAATGAATCAAATGATGATCTTGGAGTTGCGGGGACATCACTTCCGGTTAGCGTGACCTCCGGTTCATAAATAAAATCCACAGATATATTGAAGATGAAAAAATAAATAAAATGAGCCCTCTACAAGTAATATATTAATATGATAGAGCAAAGGGTAGATGTGCCCTGGATGAGAGATTAATTGTACCTGCTGAACGGAATAGGCTGTGGACGTCACATCCGGTTGCTGGGACTTCCGGTTTGCGTTCCAAACTGGAACGCACCGGAGATGACGTATCGCTAGATGTGAAAGCATAGAATAAGTGCATCATGTTTAAATTAGGAGAGGGCGTGGAGGTATATGTTTTAAAAGGAGTTTAAAATCTAATGTGATAACATCCACTACAAGGGGGATTGGAAAGAATACTAGTTAGCCATTAGATCAATCGAAAATCAGGATTGCTAAAATGATGAAGTTGAATAAAAATGATGAAATAAGAAATATCATAAGATAATTTACATTAAATATAAGTAAAAAAGATCATTAAGATAAATATCAAAAATAAGTAGTATGATGTATTATAATAAAGAAAAAAATAAAAATAAATAAATAAAATAATGATAATGAAATATCGTAATGAAATGTATATACGTATTAAGTTGGATTGATTGACGGCATCAACTAGTATGACTCAGTAACGATATACCAGCGTTTCTTTAGTTCTACCTTTGCATTCTCACTGGGTGTAACTATAAATTGGCGCCCCCCTGAGGTATTTTTTCTTGTCCTTTTTTGGTCCTTTATTGACACCCACAGAGGATCCACTCCCCTGTGGGATATCCCTCGGCAGCCTTTTACTCCTCCCAGCGGCTTTGCCACTCCGCCACCTTCCCTCTTTTTCATTCGTGTCCTCCTTTGGCGCCCCAACTGTTAAACCCAGTCCCCCACAAGACTTGTGTTTAACCCTCTTTATTTATCCTATTCTACTATACAATTTGCTCGGCCAATGGGAGACCAGGGGCCGACCAGAGGTATGGTGGCTGACTCAGGTTGGACCTACATCAGAAGAGATCTACCTACTATGTTCAGACGAATCACTAATGAAATTAGGAAAATAATACCCCAAGAAAGATTAAAATTACCAAAAGAATTTCCATCAAGCTCCTGGACTTCTACAACTGAAAAACCGAGAGAAGAATTAACAGAAAAGGATCTGAACGAAAAAGTATGTACAAGAGACACTAGAATATCAACCATAGAGACTATCAAAGACTATGTCAAGAATGAAGTAGACTGGTTTTTTATGCATATTTATATCCATTTTAAAATTATTCCTCGGGGACTCAGACATTCCCTGAAACCCACCTTCGCCAATGACCCTTAATTCACTAGTACTTGGCTTTCCATTAGTGATAGATGTTCCTTAAATCTGATGGAACTTCTAATTTCCAAAAGGAAAAACCTTTGTGTCGAGCTCAGCACACAAAATAATTTTCTCATTAGAACACCACTATCCACTTACAACCCAGGGGAACCACCCTTATACTCAGACGTTTCTAATATCAGGAGGTAGTCAAAAAATGTAGAAAACTCCTACGAGATTCAGCAGACTACCAAACGGATAATATCAGACCTTGGCATAGGAGGTCTAAATATACTTATCGCAACAGATCCCTTCCACCTTTTGAAACCACACCCGTCACCACCACCACCAACAAACACTGTGCCCAACAAAACAGAGTTATGTCTTTTCCCTCTCATCCCCGAGTGTTCTACAACAGTAATCACAGACAACAACCCCCGCCTCTTTTAGGTTCCCGCATTAGACCTCCTCGTCCCTTTCACCCTTCATCCACACCCCAACATCGGATCACCTGTCCTTCATTGGTACTGCCACATAGTACGTTCTCGTCCAAACCTCCATTAGTCCCCTTACCCATTGTCCCCACTCCTTGGGGTCATCCTGGGCTTCACCAAACCACCCATTCTCGTCCCCGAACACCACCCCCCCCCAACAGTAGGGCAGGTCTCTCACAATGAGGTACCAGCTCCCATAGTTACCAGCTCATCTGTATCCCTTCAGGACACTCAGAATATCAGCATCCACCCAGATCCCTCCAACAGCCTTTCCATTGTGTCACCTTCATCCATCTCCTGTTTCAGAAGGTACGATTTCATCTCCCACACTGTCCATTGACCCACCCCTGACTATCCATTGTAATAGTACAGACTCTCCCCTTAATGCCTCCACCTTTTCCAACTCAAGCACGCAGTCGGAGGCTTTTTTAGCTTTACCCAACCACATTACAGAGAGTCCTTTTTTAGACAGATTGTCACCAGGCCCTCCGAACCGACTTACCCCCACTCCAACCCGGCAGGTTCTATCCACTATACAAACATTAAGCCCGTTCTTCACTCCGACGGGTCCATCACCCACCTTGAAACCATCCAATCCAAATCGCAAAATCACTCAATTCTTCAGCCCACTCCCTGTGTCCAGAAAAAGACCAAACCTAGATTCCGAGGATCCAGGGGTGGTAAATCTAGATACACCAAGAAACAAAAAAGCCAAGCACCCAGAAACACCCCCGACCCTCATAACCACATAACATAAAATTTCATTCCACTTTTGCACTCAGCGAAACAAAAGACCTAAATACGTTAGCACGAGCAAAAGGTATTTTTAACCTATCAAAACACATTCTCAACCTAGACGAAATATCCCTTCTAAGTAAGGGTCTATCGTTCTGCCCCACGCAGTCATCTGACCCATTTGAACTATTTGTCGACCTTAACAAATTTATCCGTAAACTAACCCTGAAAAGACACTTCACCACGAAAAATTTGGGCACTACCAGTTTGGCAACCCCCAGCTTGAGACTTGATATCAACCCTACACTGAACTCCACCCCTTTTGCATCAGATGAACCACCTCCCATACCTTCGGATCTTAAACCTAAATCCCACTTCTATCCTTTGGAAAGTAGGGGCCCCCATCTGGAGAGCTTCTATAACATTGTCCTGGACAACTTTCAAACACTCACAGGTTCCAAACCAAAGAAACCCTCTTATGAGGATAGAAATCTAAATAAAACCCTGATAAATTTTAAAAATAATCAGGACTTGGTAGTTAAAAATGCCGACAAGGGTGGAGGAGTTGTTATTATGGACCGTGACTATTGTTTGGGAGAATCCCTCAGAATACTATCTGACACCCAATACTATAAAATGATCCCGGAAGACCCCACTCCAGTCTTCAAAAAGAGACTCCTTACACTTTTAGATCTCGGCATGACTTCAGGAATCATAAATAAAAAAGAGAAAAATTTCCTTTTTAACAATCATCCCACAACTGCTCGTTTTTACTTCTTACCAAAAAATTCATAAATCTGTCACAAAGCCACCCGGAAGGCCCATAATTTCAGGCATTGATTCCCCCACATGTAACCTTTCTGCCTATGTTGATAAGTTCCTACAACACTATGTCTTATTACTTCCCTCTTATCTCAGAGATTCGGCCCACCTAATCAGTTTTTTGGATGACATTCAGTGGGAACCCAACTATCATTGGGTTACTCTTGACGTCAGTTCACTCTATAGCAATATCCAACATGATCTGGGTATAAGAGCAACTAGACATTATCTAAACATAGACGAAAGGATGCCCAAGCTCCAAAAAGAGTTTATCCTAGACTGTATCGAATTCATTCTACACCATAACTATTTCAGCTTCGGGGACCGCTTCTACATCCAAAATAAGGGTACAGCCATGGGTACAAAATTTGCCCCATCATACGCTAACTTGTTTGTAGGGTTTTTTGAGGAATCTTTGGGCCTCACCACTCATAGGAACATTATCTTCTACAAAAGATATATAGATGATGTCATTTTAATCTGGAATGGTACGGTAATCGATTTAAATAAGTATATTGAGGACCTAAATAGGAACAGTTGGGGACTGGAATTTAGTTCGGAAGTCAACAAAAACGAAGCTGTCTTTCTGGACCCTCACATAGAGATAGTGGCAAAGAGGATAACCACAAAGACTCACTTCAAAAAGGTCGACTCAAATAGCTACCTTGATTATTCGAGCTGCCACTATTCCAAGTGGAAGCAAAATATACCCTTTGGTCAAATGAAAAGGATAAGGAGAAACTGTTCGGATAACAAAATAGCGAAAGAACAAATAACACTTTTAAAAAACAGGTTTAAAGAAAAGGGCTACCCTAAGGGCCTAGTAAACATCTCGGCGAAAAGAGCACTAGCATTAGACCAGAAAACTGCATTAAAACCCAACCCACCAAAAACTATAGAAGATTCAAAATTCCAATTCAATCTTATAACCCGCTATAACGTTCACCATCAGGACATCAGACAGATTTTGAACAAACACTGGAACATATTACTTAAGGATCCAATACTAAAAGATATCCTCCCTAAACAACTTATGATTACCTTTAGAAGGGCTCAAACGCTCAAGAATCAGATTGCTCCTTCTTGCCCCAATCTTGAAACTAAAACAATCAAGGGAAAAAGGCCAGTTGCCACCACCAAAGTGGGAATACGTAAATGCGGGCAAAAAAAGTGCCTGTGTTGCCCTATGATCACACATGGCACAGATGTCATACAGATCCCCAAGATTGGGGGAACACAAGGCGACTCTTGGAAGATTAGACAAGACCTCCATTGCGGAACCAGAAATGTGGTCTACCTCCTAAGCTGCCCCTGTGGGCTTAAATACGTGGGGAGAACAACCCAAACTGTAAGGGAAAGAATGAATGAACATAGATCTAACATTAGACGCAGCATCCTAACACATAGTGTTTCCCGACATTTCTTTGAGAAACATGACAGTGATCCATCTATGCTGCGAGTATCCCCTTTAGAATATGTCCCTTCTTCATACCAGAAATTGTGCCGTAAAGAAATGTACTGGATTTTTGTTTTGAACACCTTGGCCCCCTTTGGGTTGAATGAAGCCCTAGAACACTCCAATTATTGAAACTCCCTATTATAAAATCCTTATTCTATTGACAAGGGTACAACATTACCATTGATAATCCAAATTATTGTTATGTATTATATATATATATTATTTGTCACCCAACAGTATTGATACTAAGAATAACAACACTTTGGAATAACATCCTCCTCTGTATCACATCACATCATTCCACCATTTTTATTATATCACTCTCACTACATTATTTTATGATTATATGATATATTATTATTACAAATGTTATTAATGCCGTCAATCAATCCAACTTAATACGTATATACATTTTATTACGATATTTCATTATCATTATTATTTATTTATTTTTTCTTTATTATAATACATCATACTACTTATTTTTGATATTTATCTTAATGATCGTTTCTACTTATGATATTTCTTATTTCATCATTTTTATTCAACTTCATCATTTTAGCAATCCTGATTTTCGATTGATCTAATGGCCACACCTGGCTAACTAGTATTCTTTCCATCCCCCTTGTAGTGGATGTTATCACATTAGATTTTAAACTCCTTTTAAAACATATACCTCCACGCCCTCTCCTAATTTAAACATGATGCACTTATTCTATGCTTTCACATCTAGCGATACGTCATCTCCGGTGCGTTCCAGTTTGGAACGCAAACCGGAAGTCCCAGCAACCGGATGTGACGTCCACAGCCTATTCCGTTCAGCAGGTACAATTAATCTCTCATCCAGGGCACATCTACCCTTTGCTCTATCATATTAATATATTACTTGTAGAGGGCTCGTTTTATTTATTTTTTCATCTTCAATATATCTGTGGATTTTATTTATGAACCGGAGGTCACGCTAACCGGAAGTGATGTCCCCGCAACTCCAAGATCATCATTTGATTCATTGCATTTAGCGTTTTTATAGAGATTAAGTTTTTTAACAATATTTGTTATGCATCCACTTGTTTTATTGATTATATTGACACCTGGGACGCCATTCCCGGTGCGTTCCAGGCTGGAGCGCAAACGGGAAGTGACGACCACCGGAAGTGACGTCCCCGACATCTTTTGCCGCTTTTTTTGATCAATAAAAGGGATCAAACAATCTGTATATACATGCTCCTGAGGAAGGGGGATTCCTAACCCCCGAAACGCGTTGAGCTATTTGTTCTACCCACACCCTGTCTTTCATCCAATAAAGAAGTTTTACCAGAAGGCATCTTGTGATCCCGCGGCTTCTTCTTAGATTCTCAAAGCGATCCAGACGCAGGAGGTGACACGGCGGGTGTTTTGTGCTTATCCCGTCCGGCACCTCCTGGGTGAAGTAAGTTACTCTTACCATTGGCACTTTGTTTTTTATTAACATTGCTTGTAATGGTTTATTTAAACCAATGTTTTTATGGCCAATACATAACTATACTTATTCCTTGATATTTCTTCTAACCAACTAGTATGACTCAGTAACGATATACCAGCGTTTCTTTAGTTCTACCTTTGCATTCTCACTGGGTGTAACTATAAATTGGCGCCCCCCTGAGGTATTTTTTCTTGTCCTTTTTTGGTCCTTTATTGACACCCACAGAGGATCCACTCCCCTGTGGGATTTCCCTCGGCAGCCTTTTTACTCCTCCCAGCGGCTTTGCCACTCCGCCACCTTCCCTCTTTTTCATTCGTGTCCTCCTTTGGCGCCCCAACTGTTAAACCCAGTCCCCCACAAGACTTGTGTTTAACCCTCTTTATTTATCCTATTCTACTATACATCAGTCCATGTGACAGCCAAGTCTTAGAGATGTTTGATTCAAACAGGCTGTGGACGAGGCGATCCTTTAGATTGCGTCCTCGCTTATAGGTGATCGATGGGGTATCCGCCACTAAATGCCCAATATTGGGGTCAGCCTGTAGGATGCCCCAGTATTAGTGTAGAATTTGACGTACCTCGACATGAGCGGAATCAAAGGTGGCAATGATCTTCATGGGGCTGTCAATGTCATTTTTAGTTTTAAGATGTAGAAGGGTATCCCGATCACTAAATACCGCATGTTGGTAAGCGGTTTTCAGAACCTGGCGATGGTACCCTCGGTTTTCAAAACGACAGGACAGATCATTAGCAGCCCGTCGGAAATCAGAGAAATGTGAACAATTGCGCCTGATCCTTAGAAACTGGCTTTTGGTGATGCCACGTTTCAGTGACACCGGATGCCAGCTATCCCACTGCAGGAGGTTGTTGGTGGCCGTTGGTTTCCGAAATAAATCGGTCGCCAACCGGCCATCCATTTCCTTAGTGATGCGTAGATCCAGAAACGTGATGGTAGTGGTCTGGGGACAGTTAATTTCATGAGTTGATCCTTGACAACTTTCAAAAAGGTGTCAACAGGGGTGTCATTATTAACGGGGGGGTATTTTGGTAGAACGAGGCCTTAGGTTAGAGAAAGGGCCCTTCCCTAGGTCACGATGTCCCTCCGTCCATAAATCAGCTAGGATACGGACATCACTCAGTTCATCAGGGTCAATCCCAGGTTCCGCACATTGGCGACGGTCATGAGACACAAATAACTTTTTCCATTTTAATTTTCTGCCAAATAATTCCAAATCTTTGACCCATTCAAAGCTATCATAGCTATGAATAGGGACAAAGGATAGACCCCTCTTAAGTAACATGTTTTCAGTACAGGTGAGAGTACGAGCAGATAAATTAATGACTTGCAATTGACAATTGGGGGAAGTCCCCATCTCGGATGACATTAATTGTCCCGTCGAGTCCGTAGTAGATAGTCTGAGACTGGAGGGCCCTTCCCTAAAAAATGCCCCCTGTTTTTGTTACCTCTCTATCACCCTCTGTAGCCACGCTTGTAGCCCCGAAAACCACCCCGTGAGGTGCCCGGGCCCTGGTTACTATCAGGCTCAGGCCTCATGCACACGGCCGTTGTTCGGGTCCGCGTCCGAGCCGCATATTTCGCGGCTCGGCCGCGGACCCATTCATTTCAATGGGGCCGCAAAAGATGCGGACAGCACTCCGTGTGCTGTCCGCATCCGTTGCTCCGTTCCGTGCCCCCGCAAAAAAAATATAGCATGTCCTATTCTTGTCCGTTTTGCGGACAAGAATAGGCATTTCTATAATGGACCGCGTTCCGTTCCGCAAAATGCGGAACGGAACGCGGAACAGCTTCCGTGTTTTGCGGATCCGCGATTTGCGGACCGCAAAACACCAACGGTCGTGTGCATGTAGCCTTAAGGTTATTCTCGGAGGAAGAGGGTTCAGTCTCTATCTCTAGGGCCTTGGTTTTGGATTACATTGTACGTCATCAAGATGGAAAAGTCACTAGCTATAGCGGTGCAGATTAATTAATTACTGGTGCAGATGTGAACACAAGCTCAGGAGGTATCTAATGCCAACTGGAAGATGTATGTATAGTGAGAATGACGAGCTACCAGGCTGCTGAGAGGACAAATAGGAAGGAGATAGAAAGTAAAGGTTTTGTGCCATGAAGGTGGTCCACGTGTGGGGTTGCTTGAACTGTGGTTGGTTTATGAGATAATTTGACCCATCCACTTGGCAAGAAGTGGTGAGCTTGAACATGGTCAAGGCAGATCATCTGGAGGTGGTCTGGAGGCTGGGGCAGCTTGCCTACAGGCTGGAAGGTATGATATGGAGCCTCTGGAGAACTTTGTGGAGGGTAATATAGTGGGCCTAGGTTAATAAATGAAATGGTATGGCTGCTTTACTAAGCAAGGCCTGAAAAGGTATTACTGAAAAGTTCAGCGAGGTAACCTATGCATGTTGGTCTGGGGCTAGACTATGGAAGATGATGGCCTCTAGATGGATACGGCCACCATCGCCTGCCAAGACCATGGGGCGCGCTTGCGCACAATAACTTGTGCATGCAGTGTCCAGTCTTTTACTTGTAAATGTTAGCGCGCACGGCGCCGGGCGGCCGCGCATGCGCAGGTCTGTGTTCAATAGATTTGCGTCTCAAATTGGCTCTGCACAAAAGAATATAGATCTGCGCATGCGCGGTCTCGGCAGCGCATGCGCAGATCTATATTCTTTTGTGCAGCAACTATTTGAGACGCAAATCTAACGAATACTGATCTGCGCATGCGCGCCCGCCCGGCGCCGTGCGCGCTCACATTTACAATAGGAGGCCTTTACAAGGAGTGTGATGTTATAAGCGGGCGGGGCCGGCCTTCACTCAAACTGCCTAAGCCCGCCCAGCCTTACCAGCAGGAATCCAGGAAGTAAACAGCAGAGCAAGCAGCGGGTAAGGACGAACTAGCAAGATGGGAATACCCCTTTAACTTCTGTTTTTACATTGTTGGTTTGAAAAATCTAATTTTTGGTGATAGTGAAGTAATTGTATTGATTTGCTCTGTTACACTGTTGTGTGACCTAAATAAATGTATTCTGTTTATGACACGGGCACTGCCGTACTGCTAGTGAACTTAATTGTTGACTTTTGGCAGTTAAATTGACACCGGAGAGAAACCATCTGTTTGGTGGGTGAACGCAAATAATGAGGAGAACATCAAATAAGGGATGTAGACATGGTCGTGGTGGTGTTGGTGGAGCTCCTGTTGCTGGAAGAGGACTTGGCCATTCTGTGCCAGCTACAGGACCAAATGAAACAACTTTCTCAGGTTCGAGTAGGCGACAGAACCTGCAGCGTTATTTGGTAGGCCCGAATGCCGCTCTACGGATGGTGAGGCCAGAAAAAGTACAGGAGATAGTAGATTGGGTGGCTGACAGTGCCTCCAGTTCCTTCCCAGTAACTCCAACCCAGTCTTCTGCAGAAAGCTCAGAGTTGGCATCTGCAGCACATGCCCATCAGTCTTTCACCGCCCACCCTTGCAAATCAGCCAAGCAGTCTGAGCTCCAAGTCATGCAGCAGACTCTTATACTTTTTGATGACTCTGCTGGCAGGGTTTCCCAGGGTCATCCAGATAGCCCTGCCCCGGAAGTGGATACCCAAACACTTATGTTCCAGGATAAGAACATAGGAATACCACCGCAGCACATCTCTGATGATGATGAAGCACAGGTGCCAACTGCTACGGCTTTCTGCAGTATGCAGACCGACGAGGAGGGCAGGGGTGAAGACTGGGTGGAAGATCATGTGGAGGAGTAAGAGGTCTTAGACCCCAACTGGACTCAAGTTCATGCTAGTGAAGTGTGCAGTTCTGAGGAAGAGGCAGTGGTCACACAAAGGCAACAGCACAGCAAAAGAGGGAGCAGGGTGCAAAAGCGGAGCGGCCATCCCCGAGACAGTAAGCCTGCTACTGCCCACCGCACCCAGGGACCTAGCTCACCAAAGCCAGCTCCAAGGAGTTCATTGGCGTGGCAGTTCTTCAGACAATGTCCTGATGACAAGACACGAGTGGTTTGCACGTTGTGCCATCAGAGCCTTAAGCGGGGCAGAAATGTTCTAAACCTGAGCACAACCTGCATGACAAGGCATCTACATGCAAAGCACAAACTGTAGTGAAGTAAACACCTTAAAAACCAAGAAAGGTCTCAGGCTCCTCCTGCTCCCTCTTCTGCTGCTGTCTCTGCCTCTTTCTCCACCTCTGGAGTCACAGTGGCACCTGCCACCCAGCAAACAGAGGATGTCCACCAACACCACCACCTCCATCATTATCACCAAGCATCTCCACCATGTCACACGCAAGCGTTCAGCTCTCCATCTCCCAAAGACTGGAGAGAAAGAGGAAATACCCACCTACCCACCCTCGATCTCTGGCCCTGAATGCCAGCATTTAAAAATTTGAAATGCTGTCATTCTGTCTGGTGGAGACAGACTGTTTTAAACAGCTGATGGCGGTGGCTGTCACACAGTACTTTGTTCCCAGTCGCCACTACTATTCCAGGCGAGCCATCCCTTACATGCACAAACAAGTGGAGGATAAAATCAAGTGTGCACTGCTCAACGCCATCTGCAGGGACGCTATATCTCGCTAACTGCACACTGGGTAAATGTAGTGGCGGCTGGGCCTGAGGATCGCAGGGCATTATTCTTTGCCTCCTGTTGTCTCCTCCCCTTACTCCGCTTCCTCCTCTTCTACCACCTCCTCATCTGATCAGCAAAAGACGTTCACCACTAACTTCAGCACAACCAGGGGTAAACGTCACAGGCAAGTTTTAAAACTCATGTGTTTGGGGGGACAAACCCCACACCGCACAGGAGCTTTGGAGGGGCAAAGAACAGCAGACTGATGAGTGGTTGTCTGCTGGTGAGTCTTAAGCCCGGCCTGGTGGAGTGCGATAATGGGTGAAATCTCGCAGCTCTGGGACTAGCCGGTTTGACGCACATCCCTTGCCTGGCGCATGTGCTGAATTTGGTGGTGCAGAAATTTCTTAAAAACTACCCCAATATGTCAGAGCTGCTGCAGAAAGTGCGGTCCGTCTGTGCGCACTTTCAGCATTCTCACCCTGCTGCTGCTCGCCTGTCTGCTCTACAGCGTAACTTCCTGCTTACCGCCTCATATGCGACGTGCCCACCAGGTGGAACTCCACCTTGCATATGCTGGAGAAACTGTGCGGCCGATAGTGAAGTTTCAGCTGCAGCATGCACAGGTCATTCACTCTGCGGCTCAGCACCACTTCACCACCAGTGACTGGACCAGCATGCGAGACCTGTGTAGCTTGTTTCGGTGTTTCGAGTACTCAACCAACATGTGCCAGTGCCAACGACGCTGTTCTTAGCATTACAATACCACTTCTATGTCTCCTTAAAAAAACCACTTAGGGCGATGATGGAAGAGGATGTGGCACAGGAGAAAGAGGAAGAGGGGGCGTTTCACAGGGTTTCAGGCCAGTCTCAGAGGCTCAGAGGGTGAGTTCCTGCACCAGTGGGGGCCAGGTACACATGTGGCCAGCCAGGGCACAGTTCTGGAGGACGAGGACAAGGAGGATGGGGTAGAGGAGAAGGAACCGGGTTCACAGCGGGGTGGCACCCAACACAGCTAATGGCCATCACTGAAGCATAGCTGATGTGATACGGAGGACACAGACGATACACCACCTACAGAGGACAGCTTATCCTTATCTCTGGGCAGCCTGGCACACATGAGCGACTACATGCTGCAGTGCCTGCGCAACGACAGCAGAGTTGCCCACATTTTAACTTGTGCTGACTACTGGGTTGCCACCTTACAAAGACAACGTGCCATCCATAATTCCCTCGCTGGAGCATGATAGGAAGATGCCCAACTACAAGCGCAGGTGGGTAGACACGCTCCTGAGGGCATTCCCAATGACACCGGGGGACAAGTGGAAGCACAAGGCGAAGGCAGAGGAGGAGGAGGAGGTCACTAACGCAGCTAGGTCACGGCCAGCACCTCAGAAGGCAGGGTTAGCATGGCCTACATGTGGAAAAGCTTTGTCACCACGCCACAGCAACCGGCACCACCAGCTGATATGGAACGTGTTAGCAGGAGGCAGCATTTGAACAACATGGTGAAACAGTATGTGTGCACACGCCTACACGTACTGACTGATGATTCTGCCCCATTCAACTTCTGGGTCTCCAAATTGTCCAAATGGCCTGAGCTTGCCCTTTATGCCTTGGAGGTGCTGGCCTTTCCAGGACTTTTTTGCAGCCATTTTAGTGTCCAAAAGCTCAGAACTCCATTAACTTCAAAGGGGTTCGGGGTAAAGTTCAGGTCAAGTTCGGGTCCCGAAACCGAACTTTTATGTGAAGTTCGGCCGAACCCGTCGAACCCGAACTTCCAGGTGTCCGCTCAACTCTACTCATCACCCTAGGCTTGTGGAAGTGCTACTTTAGCAACTGCAAACAGACCTTCAGTAGTTAACTCTTTACACTCAGTATGACTCCCACTCTGATCTGTTCTGATACCTGAGGGTCATCCCATACACCCTCATATGTTGAGGCATCCATCACAACATGTACCACATCACTCTTCTTAACCTCATCCTCGTTACCTCCAGCGACCTGGTCTATATCGCTTGTAACATCAGTGACCAGGACACAGATCACATCTGCACCCACAAGACCAGTCTTACCATACCCTTCCATGGCTACTCTCTCATCCTGGAAATGAGTGAGCTCTGTGGGGGTCTCATCTTCTAAATTCTACGTAACCACCTTAGTTTCACCAGAAACTGACATGGAAGCCTCACTCTCTGAGCTGCTATCAGTCACAGCACATACCTCACATGTCACACTCTTTTCATTATCATCCCTGACCTCTAGGGGCACATATGAGCTAATCCCCACATTGGACACCTCCCCAGCAACCATAGAACCCTGTGGAGACTGCATATCCACCTCTGGTAACATAGTAACATGGTAACATAGTACATAAGGCCAAAAAAATACATTTGTCCATCCAGTTTGGCCTGTCATCGTGCAAGATGATCCAGAGGAAGGCAAAAAAAAAACTGTGAGGTAAAAGCCAATTTTCCCCACTTAAGGGGGAAAAAAATCCTCCCCGATTCCAATCAGGCAATCAGAATAACTCCCTGGATCAACGACCCATCTCCAGTTGCTATAGCCTGTAATATTATTACACTACAGAAATACATCCAGGCCCCTCCTGAATTCCTTTATTGTACTCACCATCACCACCTCCTCAGGCAGAGAGTTCCATAGTCTCACTGCTCTTACCGTAAAGAATCCTCTTCTATGTTTGTGTACAAACCTTCTTTCCTCCAGACGCAGAGGATGTCCCCTCGTCACAGTCACAGTCCTGGGGATAAATAGATGATGGGAGAGATCTCTGTACTGACCCCTGATCATGGTCATGATTGTGTACAAACCTTCTTTCCTCCAGACGCAGAGGATGTCCCCTCGTCACAGTCACAGTCCTGGGGATAAATAGATGATGGGAGAGATCTCTGTACTGACCCCTGATCATGGTCATGATTAAGGACAGGTGTGTCTGAAACGCGTAGACCGGGAGTGGTTCTATGTGTTAAGGCAGAGCTGTCGCTTGTATTTTAATGCAACGGAATAAAGGTAATATTGGCTTTTCAAGTTGTGATTCCAGTGCTAGATTCTTTTTCTCTTCACTCATTAAACCTCATCTGCCATTTCTCTGCCCAAGCCTCCAATCTATCCAGATCCCTCTGTAGCAGAAAACTGTCCTCTTCAGTGTTAATTACTTTACACAAGAATTACCCTCTACAAGATCATTAATAAAAATATTAAAAAGAATAGGGCCCAATACTGACCCCTGAGGTACCCCACTAGTGACAGTGACCCAATCTAATTGTGTACCATTAATAACCACCCTCTGTTTTCTGTCGCTCAGCCAGTTACTTACTCACATACAGACATTTTCTCCCAGTCCGAGCATCCTCATTTTATATACTAACCTTTTATGTGGAACAGTGTCAAATTCTTTGGAGAAGTCCAGATATACGACATCCATTGATTCGCCGCTGTCAAGTCTAGAACTTACCTCCTCATAGAAACTGATTAAATTAGTTTGCCATGACCGATCCCTCATGAAGCCATGCTGATATGGCGTTATTTGCTTTGTAATTTGCTATTATATTTCCGTTGAGATCCTCTAAGATAGCATCTCTTAGAAAACCTTCAAACAGTTTACCCACGACAGATGTTATACTTACCGGCCTATAGTTTCCAGGCTCTGTTTTTGGACCCTTTTTGAATATTGGCACCACATTTGCTATGTGCCAATCCTGTGGAACATTCCCTGTCAGTATAAAGTCCGCAAATATCAGAAATAAGGGTCTGGCTATGACATTACATAATTCCCATAGGATAAGGGGGTGTATGCCATCTGGTCCTGGTGATTTGTCTATTTTAATCTTTTTAAGTCGCTGTTGTACTACTTGGGCTACATACGTCTCGGACCTCGCACCCCTTCCAGAGGTCCTACCCAAACACCCCTCCAGGACCTCCCACCCCAACATCCCCACACCCCTGGCTGCAGTGGCATAACTAGAGTGTCATGGGCCCTTGTACAAACTTTGAATTGCCCCCCCCCCCCTAGCTTATACAAAGGGGGCAATTTTTTTTTACACTAAGCCTAATGCATGACTACACTTACCCAGTCCTAACTATATGGTCCTACCTTACCCAGGTTGTTGCTTGCGTTGGCATAATGTCCGCTGGATCCAGAACAAGGTCAGGTGGTGATAGAGAAATAAAGAATAACCACATAAGGAAGGGATAGTGACTGCCCCTGTGAAATCTCCAGCAGGGGGCGTGGTGCTGGCCTGTAAGACTGAGCCATGCCAATGTACAGCAGGGTAATCTGTGACATTTCCCCTAAGTTCTACCACACAGTGCTAATGCCCACCTTGTGGTCCCTTCACAAAAGTTATGTCCTTCTTGTGGCCCCTTACAGTAGTTATACCTAGATATGTTCCTCCCTTACAGTAGTTATGGCCAGATTAGTGCCCCCTTACAGTATTTATGTCCAGATGTGAACCTCACAGTAGTTATGTCCAGATATGTGCCCCCCCACAGTAGTTATGTCCAGATATGTGCCCCCTTCACAGTAGTTATGTCCAGATATGTGCCCCCTCACAGTAGTTATGTCCAGATATGTGCCCCCTTCACAGTAGTTATGTCCAGATATCTTCCCCTCACAGTAGTTATTTCCAGATATGTTCCACCCTTACAGTATTTATGTCCAGATATGTGTCCCCTCACAATAGATATGCCCAGATATGTGCCCCCTCACAGTGGCTATTCCAGATATTTGCCACCCTCACAGTAGTTATGTCAGATTATTTGCCCCCTCACAGTAGTTATGTCAGATTATTTGCCCCCTCACAGTAGTTATGCCCTCATATGTGCCCCTCACAGTAGTTATGCCCAGATATGTGCTCCTCACAGTAGTTATGCCAGATTAGGTGCCCCCTCAAAGTAGGTATACCCAGATATGTGCCCCCTCACAGTAGTTATGTCCAGATATGAGCCTCCTTACAGTATTTATGTCCAGATATGTGCCCCTCACAGTAGTTATGTCCAGATAAGTGCCCCAAGGCAGTATTTATGCCCAGATATGTGCCCCCTCACAGTAATTATGTCCATATATGTGCCCCTCACAGTAGTTATGTCCAGATATGTGCCCCCTTCACAGTAGTTATGTCCAGATATGTGCCCCCTTACAGTAGTTATGCCCAGATATGTGCCCCCTCACAGTAGTTATGTCCAGATATCTCCCCCTTACAGTAGTTATATCCAGATATGTTCCCCCCTTACAGTAGTTATGTCCAGATATGTGTCCCCTCACAGTAGATATGTCCAGATATGTTCCCACTCACAGTGGTTATTCCAGATATGTGCCACCCTCACAGTAGTTATGTCAGATTATTTGCCCCCTCACAGTAGCTATGCCCTCATATGTGCCCCTCACAGTAGTTATGCCCAGATATGTTCTCCTCACAGTAGTTATGCCAGATTAGGTGCTCCCTCAAAGTAGTTATTCCACAATAGATGCCCACTTTTGTGCCCCCTCACTCTAGTTGTGGCCCCCCTTTTGCTCCAGTCTACAGCTTTATGGGGAAAAAAAATCACACATAAAATATACAGTAATTATGTATCTCTCATGGTCACCTCTCATATTTGCCGCCTCTGTCTGTCATGCGACTCGCCTCCAATTCCAGTGTGCTGCCTGCCTCTAGATAGGGAGGACGCTCCGTTCATAGGGGCTCTTATTTTGGCTGGTGCTTTCTGACCTGTTTATGGGGCCCCCTGCACCCCCCCCCCTTGCCACCGCGCCCGAGGTGCCCATATGACTATCATTTCCCCCTTCTCTCACAATACTGCTCTCTTTCATTTCCCCACTCTCTTACATGTACTGCTCCCTGTTGTCCCCCACCCACAAGACACCACACCAGCTGCAGCCATCTCTCCAGCAGTAAGCCCCACCTTTAACTCACCTCCGGCTACCAGTGTGTAAATAGCCTCATGTGAACTGCTGCCGCTGTGATTGTAGAGCGGCGGGCGTCAGGTGAGCCATCTGTGCAGTGCAGTGCCTATGTCTGACCGCACTAATTTTGAATCCTCTGTTAGCAATTTATAGTAAAAAATAAAATAAAATAGGGCCAACTAAGTGGTCACAAGATAAAGTTGGAGTCTAATGTTGATTTACTTCAGCTGGGAATAGAAAATTGAAATATTATCTGATTATAGTTAAAATTTATGAGCACAGTATATAAGTGAATGAATGAATAAATAAATAATTAAATAAAGACTGATTAATCTACTATTAACCCCTTAAGGACGAAGGGCGTACATGTACGCCCTTGCGTCCTGGTACTTAAGGACCAAGGGCGTACATGTACGCCCTGTGAATTTCCGATCACCGCTGCGCACGTGGCGGTGATCGGAACAAGATGCCTGCTGAAATCAATCAGCAGGCACCTTGGCACAATGCCCAGGGGGGTCCTGTGACCCCCCCATGCCAGCGATCGCAGCAAACCGCAGGTCAATTCAGACCTGCGGTTTGCTGCGCTATCTGTAGTCTCTGATCCCCGCGGTCTGTGACCGCGGGGATCAGAGACTAAAATATGCCCCAAACCTATAAATTTTAACCCCCCCTTCACCCCGCCATATTAGTGTCCCCCCGGGCAGTGCAGGGGGGGGGATTGCGGGTGGTGCTGCGGGTGGGCGGCGCGGGAGGCGGTGCGGCAGGCGGGATCGCAATTGCGATCCCCCGCCCGCCTCCTTTCAAACGCTTTCCCTGGTGTCTAGTGGGTATAGCAGGGGGTCAGCACATTGCTGACCCCCTGCTATAAACTGCTGACATCTGTGCTGCAGATGTCAGCAGTTTAACCCCTTCTATACCGTGGTCCATACGGATCGCGGTATAGAAGGTGTTAACATGGAGGGAGCTCCCTCCCTCTCCCATCGGGGGGCTGCTGTACCTTTGCAGCCCCCCCGACGGGATAGGATAGCAGAGGGAGGGAGCTTCCCTCTCTTCCCATCACCCGCTGCTCTCTTATGGCAGCGGGTGATGGTTACCATGGCAGCAGGACGCTTTCAGAAGCGTCCTGCTTGCCATGGTACTGAAACTCTGAATGGGCTTTTGCTAAAGGCAAAACCCTATTCAGACTTTGTAAAGTAAAAAATACAGTAAGTACACTATATAGTGTACTTACTGTATTATATAGACACCAGATCCACTGGATCTACAAGAACCAAGTGGGTCTGGGTCAAAAAAAATAATGAAAAAAAGTGAAAAAAAAGTAAAAATAAGAAAAATACGTATCACTGAATAAAAATAAAAAAAAACAAATACACTACACACATTAGGTATCGCCGTGTCCGTAAAAATCTCCTCTATAAAAATATCACGTGACCTAACCCCTCACGCAAATACCGTAAAAAAAACCACAAAAAAATGGTATAAAAAAGCCATTTTTTGTCACCTTGCATCACAAAAAGTGTAATACCAAGTGATCAAAAAGGCGTATGCCTCCCAAAATAGTACCAATAAAACCGCCATCTCATCCCGCAAAAAATTAGTCCTTTTTTTTTCTAAAATGCTATTATTGTGTTAAAGTAAAATAAATAAATAAAAAGTATACATATTATTTATCGCCGCGTCCGTAAAAACCTGCTCTATAAGAAAATCACATTATCTAACCCCTCAGGTAAATACTGTTAAAAAAATAAAATAAAAACAATGTAAAAAAAAAACATTTTTGTCACCTAACATCTCAAAAACTGTAATAGCAAGCGATCAAAAAGTTATATGCACCCAAAAATAGTGCCAATCAAACTGTCATCTCATCCCGCAAAAAATGATACCCAACATAGGACAATCACCCCCCCAAAAAAAAAAAAAAATAGGGCTCTCAGACTATGGAGACACTAAAACATGATTTGTTTTGTTTTAAAAAATGATAATATTGTGTAAAACTTAAATAAATAAATAAAAAGTATACATATTTGGTATCGGCGCGTCCGTCGCAACCTGCTCTATAAAAAAAAACACATGACCAAACCCCTCAGGTGAACACAACAAAAAAAAAAAAAAATACGGTGTCAAAAGCCATTTTTGTCACCTTACATCACAAAAAGTGTAATAGCAAGCGACCAAAATGTCATATGCACCCCAAGATAGTTCCAATTAAACCGACATCTCATCCCGCAAAAAATGAGCCCCTACATAAGACAGTCGCCCAAAAAATAAAAAAAATATATGGCTTTCAGAATGTGAAGACACTAAAAAATCATTTTTTTCAAAAATGCTGTATATATTGGGGGGCATATTTACCCCATTATGTAAAACTGAAACAAAATCCCCCAAAAAGTAGCCATATTTTGTATTGCCGCGTCCATAGCAACCTGCTCTATAGAAATAGCACACAATCTAACCTGTCAGTTCAATGATGTAAATAACAAAAAATAAAAACGGTCCGAAAATAGCTATTTTTTTTGCAAATTTTCCATTTTAATCAATTTTTCCAGTAACAAAGCAAGAGTTAACAGCCGAACAAAACTCAATATATATTGCCCCGATTCTCTAGTTTGCAGAAACACCCCATATGTGGTCGTAAACTGCTGTATGGCCAAACGGCAGGGCGTAGAAGGAAGGGAACGCCATATGGTTTTTGGAAGGCAGATTTTGCTGGACTGGTTTTTAGACACCATGCCCATTCGAAGCCCCTCTGATGCACCCCTACAGTAGAAACTCCAAAAAAGTGACCCCATTTTGGAAACTACGGGATAAGGTGTCAATTTAGTTTTATTATTTTAAGGTAAATATGATTTTTGGTTGCTCTATATTACACTTTTTTTGAGGCAAGGTAACAAAAAATAGAAATTCCGAAATTTCATCTACATTTGCCAATAACTCTTGTGGAACACCTAAAGGGTTAACAAAGTTTGTAAAATCAGTTTTGAATACCTTCAGGGGTGTAGTTTCTTAGACGGAGTCACTTTTTTAGAGATTCTACTCTAGGGGTGTATCGGGGGCTTCGAATGGGACATGGTGTCAAAAATCCAGTCCAGCAAAATCCACCTTCCAAAAACCATATGGCGTTCCCTTCCTTCTGTGCCCTGCCGTTTGGCCATACAGCAGTTTACGCCCGCATATGGGGTGTTTCTGCAAACTACAGAATCGGGGCAATAAAAATTGAGTTTTGTTTGGCTGTTAACCCTTGCTTTGTTACTGGAAAAAATGGATTCAAACGGAAAATTTTCCAAAAAATCGAAATTCTGAAATTTTATCTCCATTTGCCATTAACTCTTGTGAAAAACCTAAAGGGTTAATGACGTTTGTAAAATCAGTTTTGAATACCTTGAGGGGTGTAGTTTCTAGAATGGGGTCATTTTTGGATGGTTTCCATTATGTAAGCCTCACAAAGTGACTTCAGACCTGAACTGGTCCTTAAAAAGTGGGTTTTTGAAAATTTCTGAAAAATTTCAAGATTTGCTTCTAAACTTCTAAGCCTTGTAACGTCCCCAAAAATGGCATTCCCATAAAATAGCATTCCCAAAATGATCGATACATGAAGTAGACATATGGGGAATGTAAATCAATAACTTTTTTGGGCGGTATTACTATGTATTATAGAAGTAGAGAAATTGAAACTTGAAAAATTGCAAATTTTTCCAAATTTTTGGTAAATTTGATATTTTTTTATAAATAAAAATGAAATTTTTCGACTTAATTTTACCAATGTCATGAAGTACAATATGTGATGAAAAAAAAATCTCAGAATGGCCTGGATAAGAAAAAGCGTTTTAAAGTTATCACCACATAAAGTGACACTGGTCAGATTTGCAAAAAATGGCCTGGTCCTAAGGTGATAATGAGCCCGGTCCTTAAGGGGTTAAAGGAGTTCTCCAGGCTCCTGATATTGTTGAACATAAGTAGTGATGAGCAAGTATGCTCGGCCGAATTACTGTTCGGCTCGAGCATCGCTATGCTCGGCACATGGCGGTACTTGGCCGCACGTTTTGCAGATAAGCACTGCCCTCACTGTAATGCCAGTAACCATGTTGGCTGCTGGCATTACAGTGATTGGCTGGCCGTAACGCGTCATCGGGTGCCAAATAGCACCCGATGACGCATGTTCGGCTTAGGCGTAGACAGGGAGAGCATCGGGTAGGAAGGGAAAGACAGAGCAGGGAGCGAATTTCAGCGACTTTAGTTAGAGAAAGCTTTTCAAAGATCCAAAAGTCCTTTTAAGGACTACTGTGTGTGTTTTAGATCAACAATATATTTAACAGCAGTGTCAGGGACATCCGTGCTAAGGAAGAGACAGATAGTGCAAGGAGAGAAATTTGCTGTATTTAATAACAAGTGCTTTTCAAAGAACCCAAAATCCTGGCTACTGTGTTTCACAGCAGCAAGATATTTTTATTTTAAAACTATTAGTTACATACAGTGTACATCATCCGCAGACTGATTCTTTAATAATCTGTGTCACATCTAGTGTCCATAATCTGTAGTGTTCTGTAACCAATACTGTCCTGCATCATAAAACACTGTCAGTATTACAAATTCCAATAATGTGGGCATAATATCGTGTCCAAAATCTGTGGTGTTCTACAACCAATACTGTCCTGCCTCAGAAAACACTGTCAGTATTACAAATTCCAATAATCTGGGACTAATATAGTGTCCATAATCTGTGGTGTTCTATACCCAATACTGAACAGCATCTAAAAACACTGCCTATATTACAACTTCCATTAATCTGGGCCTAGTGTAGTGTCCAAAATCTGTTGGTTTTCGTATCCAATACTGAACTGCATCTAAAAACACTGTCTATATTAAAACTTCCATTAATCTGGGCCTAGTGTAGTGTCCAAAATCTGTGGGTTTTTGTATCCAATACTGTCCTGCCTCAGAAAACACTGTCAGTATTACAAATTCCAATCATCTGGGACTAATATAGTGTCCATAATCTGTGGTGTTCTATACCCAATACTGAACAGCATCTAAAAACACTGCCTATATTACAACTTCCATTAATCTGGGCCTAGTTTAGTGTCCAAAATCTGTTGGTTTTTGTATCCAATACTGAACTGCATCTAAAAACACTGTCTATATTAAAACTTCCATTAATCTGGGCCTAGTGTAGTGTCCAAAATCTGTGGGTATTTGTATCCAATACTGTCCTGCCTCAGAAAACACTGTCAGTATTACAAATTCCAATCATCTGGGCCAAATATAGTGTTGTAATCTGTGGTGTTCTATACCCAATACTGAACTGCATCTAAAAACACTGTCTATATTACAACTTCCATTAATCTGGGCCTAGTATAGTGTCCTAATTCTGTTGGTTTTTGTATCCAGTACTGAACTGCATATACAAACACTGTCTATATTAAAACTTCCATTAATCTGGGCCTAGTATAGTGTCCAAAATCTGTGGGTTTTTGTATCCAATACTGTATTGCTTCAGAAAACACTGTCAGTATTACAAATTCCAATAATCAGGGCCAAATATAGTGTTGTAATATGTGGTGTTCTATACGCAATACAGAACAGCATCTAAAAACACTGTCTATAATACAACTTCCATTAATCTGGGTCTAGTATGGTGTCCAAAATCTGTGGGTTTTTGTATCCAATACTGAACAGCATCTGAAAACAGTGTGTATATCACAACTTCCATTAATCTAGGCCTAGTGTAGTGTCCAAAATCTGTGGTGTTCTGTAACCAATACTGTCGTGCATCAGAAACCTTTGTCTTTAGCGAAGAGTAAAACAATCTGTGCCATATCTACAGACAAAACCATTAATATGAAGAAGGCACAAATGGACGGGGAAGTGGGCGTGATGCTGATGGTGGAAGCAGAGGCCGTGACCCTGGGCGCAATAAAACTGTGCCTGCTGCCAGTGCACCAGAAAAATAAAAAATTTTAAAAAAAAATCCACCTTACCCAGCTTAATGTCCAACTTAGCTTGGCGGCGCAGGACAACATTGTCCAAGTCGGACCAGTGCGAACAGGTGGTCGGTTGGATTGCAGAAGATAATGCTTACAGTCGGTTAAGCACCACCCTCTCTTCCACTAAGTCAAGTCTCTGTAGCCAAGAGACTGGTCAACCAAATCCTCACTCTGATCCTCCTTCCTCCCTCCTTCCCTGTCCCAGCACAGCGTCCAAATGTTGATAACAAGGGCATTTGAATGCAAGTGCAAATACCCACCCATCCACCCACAGGCCATAGCACTAAATGAGCAACTATCGAAATTACAGGCCCTTTAAATGTTGCCATTTGGGCTTGTGGACACTGAGGCTTTCTGCAGCCTGATGTCGTCAGCCGGCCCTTGTTACGCAGTCCCCAGCCACCGCTATTTTTTACGGTGTGCTGTGCCCGCCTTACACCAGCATGTGTCCCAGAACATCACCCGTGCCCTGACCAACACTTCATTTCCCTGACCACACACTGGGTGAATGTTGTGGAGGCTGGGAGTGAGTTGTACCCTGGGATGGCACAGGTGCCACCCACGCCCAGGATTGCGGGCCCTACGTCTATCAGGGTCTCTGCCAGCAGCTATTTTATTGGCTCCAACCTCCAATTCTCCTCAGCCGCCGCCTCCTCCTCCACCTCCACCAGCAGTCAGTCATCAGTCGCTATCTGGAAGCAGTGTAGCACTGCTGTGGGTAAGCATCAACAGGCTGTGCTAAAGCTGATCTGCTTAGGGGACAAACATCACACCGCCGCAGAGCCGTGGTCGGGTATAAGGGACCAGACCTAGCTGTGGCTCTCGCCACTGAACCTAGAACCAGGCATGCTTGTGTCTGACAATGGCCATAACTTGGTGACAGCTTTGGAGCTCGGCAACCTGACACACATTCCATACCTAGCCCACGTCTTATAATTAGTAGTTCAGTGGTTTATAAAAACCTACCCCAATTTACAGGAGCTACTAGTGAAGATGCGCCGCTTGTGTGCCCATTTCCACAAGTCGTCCACAGTTTCAGCCAGTCTGTCAATGCTGCAGCAGCTCTTGTGGTTTCTAGCTCACCGACTGTTGTGCGACGTGAGCACGCGCTGGAACTCAACGTTCTATCTGTTGGCCAGGCTTTGTGAGCAGCAGAGGGCAGTTGTGGAATACCAGCTGCAACATGGCCGTCGCCTTTCCAGTCAACTGCCACTATTCACAAGCAAGGAGTGGGCATTGATGTTAGAACTATGTGAGCTTTTAAAAAACTTTGATGAATCCACACAGATGGTTAGTGGCGATAACGCTATTATCAGCGTAACCATCCCACTGCTGTGTCTACTTAAAAGATCGCTGCTCACAATTAAGAAGGATGCTCTGAATGTGGCAGACGAGGAAATGGGGGAGGACATTACACAGGGTTATAGCCAGACCACCCATATTTCTTCTTCTCAGCGCGAATTGGACCATGAAGAGGAGGAGAAGGAGGAGCTGGAGATAGTTCCCTCTGCTACGGAGGCTAGTACCCATGGAACTTTAATTCCATCTGTTCAGCATGGATGGCCAGAAGAGGAGGAGGAGGATGAGGAGATGGAGAGTCATCTTGATGTCGACATCAACGTCTTGCCTGTTGGTACTCTGGCACACATGGTTAACTTCATGTTAGGCTGCCTTTCCCGCGACCCTCACGTTATATGCATTTTAGATAACACAGATTACTTGGTGTTCACCTTTCTCAATCCCCGTTACAAAGAGAACTTCTCATCTCTCATTCCTGTGGTGGAGAGGACGAGTAAAACGGTGCAATACCAGAATGTACTTGTTGAGAGATTGCTCCAAAATTTTCCATCTGACAACATGGCCGGCAGAGTCCGTATTTCCTTAGGCGAGTAAGGGAGACAAGGGAAACACACAGCAGTTCCAACAAAGGCAAGGCAAGACTCTACAAGGCATGGGACAGCAAACTCACCCTGAAGCGAAGCCTAGTGCTACAAGGAGGGAACAAGTTTTGGAAGATGGTGAAGGAATACATTGCAGACCGTGTTAGCATCCTAAATGATCCCTCAGTGCCTTACAACTACAGGGTGTCCAAGCTGGACACTTGGCACAAACTTGCGCTCTACGCCTTGAAGGTGCTGACCTGCCCTGCCGCCAGCGTTTTGTCTGAGTGTGTATTTTGTGCTGCTGGTGGCATTAAATTTTTAACAGATAAGCGTATCCGCTTTTCCACTGGCAATGCTGACAGGTTGATAAAAATGAACAAGGCCTGGATTGCCCCTGACTCTTGACTCCACCAGAGGAGAGCTTAGCTGATGATGAACATAAAGGCAATTTCATTCTCTCATTTATAATGTACTCAATCTACTGTAGTGTATTCCCATGGACCTTTTCAACCATTGTTTTTGTCAGTCTGTAAAAGTTGCGTACAATTCAGACAACATGGTTCCCAGCAGCGATCTGGGAGTCCAAGATGCATCCAGATATGGTTGTTCCCGATCCAAATTGGTGGTGTTTCTATCACTCTCTGACCTTTTCCAATGAACCAGGCACCCTCCCCTCTTCAGAGCAGGGGGTGCCTGGTTGTCTCTCATTGACTTCCATTATACTCGGGTGCTCGGCCGAGCACACGAATATAGCAATGTATTCGGGCCGAACACCGAACACCCTAATACTTTGGTGCTTGCTCATCACTAGTGGATCGCTTTCTCCCTTTTGCCACCCCACTGCCTCTTCCAGGCTGTTGCGGTGCTGCCGATCCTACTCCCTCTGTACTGCTGTCCTCGTTCGGCTTGCCACCTTCCCAGGTTTGGTCAGTGATTTCATCATCCACCACCTCCTCTTTCACTTCCTCACCCTGGTCATCCTCCTGACTTGTTGACCTAACAAGAATCTCACTTATTGACAACTGTGTCTCATCCTCATCATGAACCTCTTGAGACACTAATGGTGGTTAACTTATTGGCAACTGTGTCTCATCATCATCATCATCCACCTTGTGAAACACTAATTGCCATTCCCCATCATCATCTTTTTCTGACTGTTGATGCCCAAGATTTTGGGAATCAGTGTACAAGATCTCCTGATGTCTCTCTTCAAGCTGTTTTGGCAAGAGGGCCAAATCAAGGAATGGCAATAAAAAGAGCTCCTCTGAATATCCGAGTGTGGGATCACTTATTTGCCAAGACTCTCCATGGTGGGAGGAAGGAGGATCAGGGTGAGGATTCTGTTGATCAGACTCTTGGCTACAGAGACTGGACTTTGTGGAAGACAGGGTGGTGCTTAACCAGCTGGAAGCATTATCTGCTGCAATCCAACCAACGACCTGGTCGCACTGGTGTGACTTGAAGAGTGATGTCCTGCGCCGCCCTGAAAACTGGGACATGAAGCTAGGTATTATAGATGAGTGTGTTTCCTGTGCTCTGGCAGCAGGCACAGTTTTACCACGACCAGGGTCACGGCCTCTTTACACTGAATGTCACCGATATTTAGGATGTGCAAACGTTATACAGGAGATGTAGCGCAGGTAATATCGTAGTCACCAGCGGTGAAAAAATTAAACTGAATGTCACCGATATTTATTATGCGCAAACATTATACAGGAGAGGTAGTGCAGGTAATGTCGCTGCTGTCACCAGCGGCTAACGGTTTACAGGAGTTGTAGCGCTGGTAATATCGCTGCTGTCACCAGCGGCTAACGTTATACAGTTGATGTAGAGCAGGTAATGGCTGTGCTCTTACCAGCAGCCAAACAATTGCATGAAATTTTGCACAGTTAATATATTTCGCAGCCAGTTAAAAAAATAGTCCTTAAAAGGACTGTTGGGTCTCTAACAAAGTTTCAACACTCAAAACTCCCTTAAAAAAACACAATTCCTCTCCCTACACTATCTGTCCCTAACTAAGTCTGAGCCGAACCACGTGTCATAGCATCCGATGACACGTTCCGGCCAGCCAATCACTGTAATGCCAGTAACCAGTAAGTGGCAGTACTACCCCGTACGTTTATTGGTTGCATAGCAGCCAACAAACGTGCGGGGAGGAGACTCGAGCACACGCGATATTCGGCCGAACACCACGGTTTGCCGAGTATCGCGATGCTCAAGTCGAACACCAGTTCCGCCGAGCATGCTCGCTCAACACTATATGTGACTCAGGTATCTATGTATTTCGAGGGGGGAAAAAAAAAACATTGAGATGAGTGTGACGTCTATCTTTATAACCCATGTGTTTTTTTTATTCTTTTTTTTATTCTTTTATATTTTAGACCATTTTTACTTCTTTTAAAAAATGATTTTAATTAGGGTTAGGGTTAAACTATAAATATAGAAATCTACCTTTATCCAATTAAATAAATGACTCTTCCAGGAATTCTCTTCTGAGGTTATTATATGTTGATTCCCCGATGGGCAGATTCATGTATAAATACAGCATAAAAGATGCAAGCATTTCATGTATAACACATTCCCTGCAGGTCTCTATAAGTCTGTTATGTGTTTTATCTACTTTATGTGCCTTTTATATTTCTGCAATAATATCACTCCACTGGAAGGATGGTGAGTATATATTCTGTGATATCTGTCTCATTAAGGGGCTATCCCACTAACAATACTTAACTCTTATCCACAGGATAGGGGCTAAGTATCTGATTGCTGTTTTTCCAACCCAGAGATCATGAGAATGAAGGCCCCAGAGTGCACTTTTGAGAATAGAGTATTGGTGCACATGTATGACCACCACTCCATGCATGTCTTAGGCAGTGCAAGAAATAGCAGGAGGACTGTACTCGGCAGTCTCATACAAGTGAATGCACACCACCAGTTCTCATGATCTTTGGAAGATGCATCAGTCAGATACCCAGTGATAATATTCCTAATGCCTATCCTAAAGAGAGGGGATGGGTATAGTGAGTGGGGTCACCCCTGCAATCCAACATTTTTATCTGGGTGCTGTATTTTTGTCAGAGTGTATTTAGATTTTTATTATTGTTATTATGTTTTTTGTTTATTTGTATGACTCTAAAGCAAAAAAACAATTCTAATGCTTTACTACGAAAAATGAAAATAGATTAATTCATTTATTATGTGAAGTAAATCATTTCTCCAATTGGTTGTGTTTATCTTTCTTTTTTGGTTTTTGTTCTCCAGGTGGCACATGCTTCCTATGCACAGCAGGCTGCTCTCAGCTAGTTTACAGAAAATCCCTCAGCTGGGGGATTCTCTGTAAATCCTCCTGTCAGCACACGGGAGTGCACACTGTCTCTCTCTCCCTGCTAATGAGAGCACTGGGCTGCCATGTGTTTTACAGAGTCCCCGTACAGGATTCTCATCTATTACCCTGAGAGGGGAGGCTACAAACAAAGCCTTCACCCTCCACATTGTTGGGTTATGTAATATTTTATTTCCCCTGTGGTGGTGCTACAGGAAATTCAAAGACTTGATGCTAAATCCTCTACATTTTAAAACTGACCACGTCAGGTCCCAGCAGAAGGATACCCTGCAACTGATTTAACTTTGAGGGACCTTTCTGTAAAAAGTGATTTTCCAAAGCAGAGAACCCTTTTAGCTATTCTTTATATTGACTAAAGAAGAAACTTTGAGTGCTGGAACAGGAAAATAAAAATGCCATAGTTTGTCCAGTTTGGATGTGGGTTGGCATTCTCCCTTCTAGCTCTATGTCCTTCTTTACTGTTGTGTGGTGTTGCTTATCTAACCCATTACCAAACAAACATCTTAAGAAAAAAAGGTCCTCCATGTCGTAGAGTCACTGTGTCATCTGAACAAATTTGACTTGGGGCTACTCCTATGTGCGTTATCCAACGTACAGGAATCTAGACTTTATTACAAGGGAACCACCAGGCCGCTTCCGTCTGGAGTAGTTTCTGTTTGGTTGACTGCTGACCCACAGGGGCCAAGAGACACCGTTTTGGAGCACAGAGGGGTCACGCAACATGGTAGTCAGGGACAGGCCTAGGTCAGGGCAAGCAGAGTACATGCAATCAGTAAACAGTCCAAGGTCATGGTGGGCAGCTCAAGGATTAAGCTAGGACCTGCATGGAGAAACAATCAGGCGACTACAGAGGCCAGGCCCACCGCGAGGGAGCAGTTGAAGTTCGGCAGGTCAAGGCCACCAAATAAGGAGATTAGACGTGAGCAGAGTAGTGCCCATGCCCACCACTGTCCTAAATTCCCAGGCAGCATGGGCACCGTCTCAGATATAACACTTTATACCAATGACTTTTAAAGTTTATTAGCTGAGCTAGTTCTGACTATGTGATAACTTATGGCCTAGGCCAAATTTTTCTTAAATGTTCTTTAGTTACATATTTGATATTTTCTGTTAGAACACATTCCCCACTCCAAAACCCCTTCCTCTGAGCTAAATGAAAACAGCCTAAATGCTGCTCCTCCGGAGGACACAGTAAAGTCATACTTTAAGTGGTCGCTTACTCATTTTAATGGCTGCTATATGACCTTATGTTAACAATTATTTTGTCTTCCCTCATTCACCTGCAGATCCATGAAGATTTCGGATGAACAACTCATATTGATAGCTGAAAATGCCAATGAAGCATGAAAAGAGGGTTGTCTACTTGAGCCAATGCCCTTAATTTCAATTTCCCACATTCCCTATAAAAAGCCAACCATAGCACAATAGGGCACTGGTTCATACTAAGGCCCAGTTTGCCGGTTAAGCTCTCTGTGCATCTGATCCATCTTGACCGTTCCTTTTCCATTCCTCTTCCAGTCATTGTTTTCTCCTCCCTTAAGTTATCATGTTGTCCCTGATCATTGAGAGATCAATATACTTTGCCTGTAACTCTGATTCAATCTTTTATTGATGGACTGGACTTTTTGACCATCCTCTTTCTCCAGTGGCGTCTCCACAGAAAATGATCTGCCTCTGAATTAATAGGATTTGAATACGTAGATCCCTGCAGTATGTTGCTCCATTAAAATTGCATGATTGGAGCCTAAGATTAAAGACAAACTAATTCTTGGTAGCAGAAAGTCTCCACAGATTTTCCCCACCAGAAAGGAAGCTTTTTCCTGAGTGGACCCTTTAGTCCTTGGCCATGTGGCTAGAGTTGTGCTCATGCCTGGCCTAGATTCTACGACTTAGACCTCATCCAGTTTTCCATTGCTCCTCACAGTCATAGCGATGGACTGTCTTTAATGGACTAGGATCTAGGACCAGTTATCAAGTCTCATTTTCCTTAGATAAGTCATCCTGCTTCAGTAAAAATATTTGCTTATGAATAGTATTTGGAACGAGGAGATAATTTATACTGGAAGGAAGTCAGTGTGTAGAGCATGACCTGAGCTGTCCATTTTACCCTGCAGAGCTCGGGCTGGGAGCGCAGACAGTGGGGAAGCAATGTTTTCTCTATTTAGGGCTTGCTGGGGTGGACCAGGGAAGCTGTGTAAGAATGGGTGTAACTACGAAGATAGCTTTAATAGCAGTTACTATGTAGCCTTACAATTAAGGGGGCCCATTTCCACTGAGACATAAGGTGCATTACGCATTACACCTTCACTGCACTATTCCTGTGCTACCCCTGGATTATCCCAGGACTGTGACACTGGCTTCATGTGTGCATTATATTTTCATGTAACTCTACATGCTTTTTTCTATATTGTGATATCCCATAATATGTGGTCTAGTGTATGATATCATAGTATACATTATCCCTGTACTGTGACATTACTGTGTTTATTATCTCTGTACTGTGACATCACTGTGTGTATTATCTCTTTACTGTGACATCACTGTGTATATTTTCTCTGTACTGTGACATCACTGTGTTTATTATCACTGTGCTGTGACATCATCATGTTTATTATCCTGTACTGTGACATCACTGTGTTTATAATCCGTGTACTGTGATATCACTGTGTTCATGATCCCCGGACTGTGACATCACTGTGTTCATGATTCCTGGACTGTGACATCACTGTGTTCATGATCCCTGGACTGTGACATCACTGTGTTTAGTATGCCTATACTGTGACATCACTGTGTATATTATCTCTGTACTGTGACATCACTGTGTTCATGATCCCTGGACTGTGACATCACTGTGTTTATGATCCCTGGACTGTGACATCCCTGTGTTTAGTATCCCTATACTGTGACATCACTGTGTTTATTATCCCTGTACTGTGACATCACTTTGTTTATTATACTTGTACTGTAACATCACTGTGTTTATTATCTCTGTACTGTGACATCACTGTGTTTATTATCTCTGTACTGTGACATCACTGTGTATATTATCTCTGTACTGTGACATCACTGTGTTTATTATCCCTGTACTGTGACATCACTGTGTTTATTATCCCTGTACTGTGACATCACTGGGTTTATTATACTTGTACTGTGACATCACGGTGTTTATTATCTCTGTACTGTAACATCACTGTGCTTATTATCTCTGTACTCTGACATCACTATGTTTATTATTTCTGTACTGTGACATCATCGTGTTTATTATCTCTGTACTGTGACATCACTGTGTTTATTATCCTGTACTGTGACATCACTGTGTTTATAATCCGTGTACTGTGACATCACTGTGTTTATGATCCCTGTACTGTGACATCACTGTGTTTATTATCCCTGTACTGTGACATCACTGTGTTTATTATCTCTGTACTGTGACATCACTGTGTTTATTATCCCTGTACTGTGATATCACTGTGTTTATTATTCCTGTACTGTGACATCACTGTGTTTATTATCTCTGTACTGTGACATCACTGTGTTTATTATCCCTGTACTGTGACATCACTGTGTATATTATCTCTGTACTGTGACATCACTATGTTTATTATCTCTGTACTGTGACATCACTATGTTTATTATCCCGGTACTGTGACATCATCGTGTTTATTATCTCTGTACTGTGACATCACTGTGTTTATTATTCCTGTATTGTGACATCACTGTGTTTATTATCCGTGTACTGTGACATCACTGTGTGCATTATCCCTGTACTGTGACATCACTGTGTTTATTATCCCTGCCCTGTGACATCACTGTGTTTATTATTTCTCTACTGTGACATCACTGTGTTATCCCTGTACTGTGACATCGCTGTGTGAATTATCTCTGTACTGTGACATCACTGTGTTATCCCTGTACTGTGACATCGCTGTGTGAATTATCTCTGTATTGTGACATCGCTGTGTGAAATATCTCTGTACTGTGACATCGCTGAGTATATTTTCTCTGTACTGTAACATTGATGTATGCATTATCTCTCTACTGTATAATCGTTGTGTGCATTATCTCTGTAATGTGACATTGCTGTGGTTATTACTCCTGTAATGGGACATCACTGTGTGCACTATTCATGCACTTTACAATGTCCTTGTGGGTTTCAGAAGGTGGTCATGATGAGCTTTGGTCTGCGTCAAAGTTTTGCCATGGGTTCCCTTGGTTATTTGTTATGATCCTGTGCGTAGGAATTTTGCCTAAGAAGGTGATTCATCCAAGAGGGATCCTACTAAGGTTACTTACAGTATGTCTACTTCTGTTATAGAAGACATTCTTCTACATAAAGGGGAACTACCTGAATGAGGTGACCAAGTAGTAGTTTCCTTCTTCCCTACATTGTGTGTTAGGTAATTTTCAGTCTTGGGAGTCACAATTTACGTTAACCTAGGACACCTTTTTGTAGCTTCTGATTTTATGGTCTTAATTTATATAATAAGGAATTCAAATAATAATGTATTAGAGCGTAACAGAGAATGTGCGTCGAGAACCAGACATCACCAACAGAACTGGTCCTTCTAGGATTTGGACAAGTCCACCTGATCAAGCCTGTGCTTCTCTCAATGGTTCTTCTAATCTATTTGATCATTCTGACTGGAAACTTTTTAATAATTGGCTTGATTACCACAAGCCCAAGGCTCAGCTCCCCTATGTACTTTTTCCTCTGCAACCTTTCTTCTTGTGAAATTATTTTCACTGCCAACATCATGCCTAATATGATCTACGTCATGTGGAGCGATGGTGGGATAATCTCCTTGGGTGGTTGTATCACCCAATTTTATGTTTACTCATCATCTGGGAGTGCAGAGTGCCTTCTTCTTACTGTAATGGCGTTTGATCGGTACTTAGCCATCTGCAACCCCTTGAGGTACTCCTCAGTCATGAATTTCAAAACCTGTTGTCATCTGGTGGTCTGGGCTTGGCTTTCTGGCTTCATAGGCATGTTTATAATAATCATAACAATATCCAATCTACAGTTCTGTGGTTCAAATGTAGTGGATCATTTCTTTTGTGACTTAGAACCTATTTTACATTTGTCTCCATCTGACACCTCACTAGTGGAAATGGAAGTTTTGGTATACGCCATGGTAATGGGCCTTCTCCCCTTTCTGCTCATCATCTTAAGTTATGTGGTCATATTTTGTACCATTTTTAGGATACCCTCAAATATTGGAAGATATAAGGCTTTTTCCACTTGTAGCTCCCATCTGGCCTCTGTCTGTACGTACTTTGGGACAATACTCATCCTCTACTTGCTTCCTTCGCGACAACGTTCATTGGAAATCAACAAAATCCTTTCTCTTTGCTACACTGTGTTAACTCCATTGCTCAATCCTATAATATACAGCCTAAGGAACCAAGAAATACGAGCTTGTTTAGAATCGGTCATCTACTTTATCTTTCCAGGCAGTAATAAGCAATGTACAAAAACCCAATGAAAGGTTACTGTCAATTTCAAAAAATGTCATACAAAGAAAGAAAATGTATTTTGTGTGAAGTATCAGTTGGATCATATATCTCTAAAGAGTGTGAAGATGCTATGTGAAGGCTACACATTAAGGTGTTGGCCAGGATTGGAAAAACATGTCCTTGGCCAGGATTGGAAAAAAATTAGCTTTGCGATGAATTACTGTACTTCGTCACAAAGGGCATTTCTTTGTAAGTAGTGGTGGCAATGACAGGAAGCGGCAATTACGCTGCTCCTCATCATTGTACCACTCAGATGCCGCATTCATAGATGATCACGGCATTTGATCGTTAAAATGCAGTGTAAAATTTACTGAAAAAAAGATTAAATCATACGTACCGCCTCCATCTTGCTTAAAGAACTGGCGTGAAATCTAACGCGGACTATGATGACGCCATCACGATGGCCCGAGTGGTGATGTCATATTTCATCACATATGGGATTTCGGCCAAGATCTTTAAGCAAGATAGCGGCGGCCAGCATGTCGCAGACGAATGGAGAAGGTATGTTTTTTTTGTTTTTTTTTTACACTATTTCAGGTTAAATTGATTCACTACCACAAAGTATGAGGAAATTTGGCTTTGCGGCGAATCAAATTTATCCTGAAATTTGCATCGAATTCCACATTGTCAGATTAGATTCGCTTAACACTAGTCAATAGGTTATGTGTGGCATCGCAGCTCAGCCCTATTCACTTCAATGCAGCTGAGCTACAATGTAAGACATGCCTTACGCGGAGGTCTAGCCCAATTTCAGAAAGAAATGCAGCCCGTTAAAGTTCAATGTCTCATTTTCCATCCGGTGCCTTTTGAATTATTGGTACGTTATCAATTAGCCCTAAACAGAATACACTAGTGGACTTTTTCCTGTGCAACCTTTCCCATGTGAATTTATATTTCCTGCCAATATCATGCCAAATATGCTCTACTTGATATGGAGAGATGGTGGCTTTGTGTCCTTGTCTGGTTGCATGGGTAATTCTGCTTGTACACATCATCGTACAGCAATTACCTTTTGCAACCCTTTGAAGTGCCATCATGAACAAGAGTGCTCATAGTCATTTGGCTTTATGGTCATCTTCCTGATTCATCATCATGTCTATCTTGACATTTACCATTTTTCATCCTGAGCTCTGTGCTCAGGCAACATTGACCGCCTGTGTTATGAACTGGTTCCCCATTTTACAGATGGCTTTTATTGGTACCTTCATAGTTGAGGTTGAAGCATTGTGTTTCCAATCAGTCATTTACAGGGATTATCCTGTGATACATCTATAGAGTTTGCATCATCCTACACATATTCACCAGCAGCTGGAGACAGAAGACATTCTCCACTTGCAGCTCACATCTAGCGCCAGTATGCACTGACTTTGGGACTCTGCATACAATTTATTTGGCTCCTCAAAGAAATTAAAAGGTTATTTTCTTCTTGGACTTTTATCTAAATCAAAGTCTGATAAATGTGAGTCTCACCTCTAGGGCCACTTGTATCTAAAAAATTGGGCCTTGTTTGCCTGCTGCTCTATTTGTCGTATCAAGATTTCCTTACCTGTGAGGGGCTATCCTGATAGGACCCTGACAATCTTGCGCCTACATAACTTCTTCAAGTAGCCACACAAGTGCAGTGACTGTTGATGTGGCCAAAAGTCAATATCTCACAGGTGAAGAATTCTTGTTGCTAAGACGAGTCAATTGACTTGACAATAATGGACACCTTTGTGTCTCTCAAATGGATGGGTGAGTTAGAAGTAATTTGTTCTTTACCTTTATCTTTGGAGATGGATGCACGGGGCACAGATGGAACTCCCCAATAGGGGCAGCTACAGATGAAGCAAGAGACAACATTATTAGCTCCATTTACAGTCATGCACTACAAAGGTTGTCATTTCATATTGTTGACTTTCTGCATTATAAAAAAAAAGAGTTTGAAATGTTGCATTTCCAAGACCCATCACCAGATGAAGCATGGAACTACTACACTATGGAGGTATCCTTCACTTCAGAAACCGCTTTCCCTCCTCTCCTAGCTCACATATGTACAGTACTATTTAGCAGGATCTCTGGCCACATACATCATGCTACTGAAAGGTTCATTCTTGATAATGGACATGAAGTAACTGTGCTTAGGTGGCAAGCCTCCTCTCCTCTGTTTTTACCTCTTTCCGCCTTGCCCTCTTATTCCCTGCTATACCACACACACATTTGTTCATTCCCATGTCGCCCTCTTCTTTTCTCAGTCCCTTTTGCTCCTAATACACCACCTTGTGCCCTCTTTTCCTGATTAATCAAATTTCTGCTCATGTCACTCTTTTTGGTCCACACTCTCCTCTGCTACCAGTATCTTGCACTCTGCTACACTCATCCTCTGCTATCTACATATCTTTAGCATTTCCTGCTAGTATTTTTCACTTCTCTAAAGGCCAGTTCATGCACCATATTTTGTGACAAAAAACACCTCTGAAAAGTCTTTCATTATTTCTATCTCCCAATGAAATGAACGCAAGGCTGTTCAGAGGCTTTATTTGGCACAATTTCAAAATGGAAAATGTACGAAAAACATTGCCAAAAAACGTTGTGTGAACAAGTTCTACAGTATCTCTCTCAAATGTGATTCTGTTCAACCCCGCTGCTCTAGACCCCTATATGAACTATTGTCTTCTACTCCCACATGGTCCCTTGTACAGTATGTAGATATTCTTCCTTTGTTTTGATGGATTCTGTAAATGTAAGTTCTTGTGACTGAAATGTTATCACTTCCGGGTCTTTGGTATTCCTTCTCATGCTTCATTTATTGTAAACGTGTGCCTGAGGAAGGAGGTAGAATGGTTTACCTCAAAATTTGCACAGTTCTTACTAACAAATTCTCCGCTAGTCATATTCCTGTGTACTCAAAGCTGGAGATCTACTGTACTCTTGATGTAATCAACTGGGAACCATATTTCCAAGTTAGCCAGTAGGGTATTAAGGGCCCATTCAGACGACCGTGTGTCTTTCGCTGCCCAAAAATTACGGATCCGCAAAACAGGGATACCGGCACATGCGTGTTCCACATTTTGCAGAATTGTAGGATCAGCGCTATGATAGAAATACCTATTCTTGCTCGCAATTGCACGCACGAATAGGACATGCTATATCCTTTTTGTGGGGCCACGGAACAGAAGTGCAGATGAGGACAGCACACGGTGCGTTGCCCACATCTTTTGCAGCCCCAATGAAATTAATTGAAAATATCCAAAGGAAAGTCAAATACGTACCCAGTATGCATCCTCATCATATCAGCACAATGCCTGAAAATAGGAACATCTATCCTCTTTGTGTCACCTACGAATGATCCCTATTGATGGTGTATAAATACTCTGATGGTTTTACTTACTTAGTAAGGAAGTAGGAGATGTATATGCTGCCGATATACCTGCGTTACTAAGGAGGTTACGTCCACAGTGAATAATAACAGACACACTTTGAAACAATATTAATTGTAACACGGAATTTGTTGTGTATGTTATCACATGTAAAATTTGTAAACTTCAGTGTGTTGGATGCACTATGAAAGAATTGAATATACGCATTAGAAAACATCTTAGTGACATCCCTTATTTTCAGACTCATAACGTATTGGCGGCGACTTTCCACTTCGCCACTGTTCATAAAGGAGGCGTTTTGTGCACAGGGGATCGAAGTGGTGACATTGCCTATGAGAGGAGGGGACCGTAGACAAAAACTTCTCAGTAGGGAAACCTTCTAGATGTTTTCGTTTGACACCTGCATACCAAAGGGGCTAAATAGAAAACATGATCTTACTCTGCAATACAGAATGAGAACATCTTAGTTGTATTGTATTCACCACCTGTGATGCCGGATCTCCTCCCCTGGATCACTGAATGGCTCACATTATAGGTTCCAGGTGCAGGATATCTTGCTAATTAGAAGAGGTTGGACCCTGTGCTGTATAAAAGGAATGGTTTTAATACATTTTATTATGTCTTGATGAAGGGCTGGATTCTGTAGCCCGAAATGCGTCACTTTGATGTCATTTTCTGTGACTTTGGTGAATTTTATATGATGAGTCAATAAAGAACCTTTTTTATTCCATAAGAAGCTGGATTCCATTTTTCCATTGGATACTTCATAAGGCCCAGTTCTGGTCTCTTCTCCGTGCTTCTTGGATTAAAGGTAAAGGTGAGAGCTGCAGCCATTTGAACTATTGCTTTTACTTACTTACGTATGTTACATAAACACAGCTCCTCTTACCTTGTCTTGGAGAGCTTCGGCAGGCTGTACTGGCAGGAAACAGCCTTCTGGAGCTTTCCTGATCTGTCATTGACAGATACTGCCTAATACCCACCGGTCCCCTTAACTATAATGGGGACTGGCTGAGATCTGGCCGCAACCCAGTAAATATGCTGAAAATCAGGCAGACAAACATCTCCATGTTCAGCAGTATTTGTACAGTCGATTTTGATCGTATTTTACGGGTTGCGGCTAGAAGGCTGGTCCCCTTCATAGTTAATGGGGTTGGCAGAATTGGGGCATTGTCCAGCAATGCCAGAACCAGAGAACTGTGGCAGGCCGTTCCCTCTCAAACATTAATGAATGAATGGTTCTAATACATCAATCTTTTGTCATCGTGTAATCACATGCATTGCACATTATTTCGCTTTAAGTGCCTATGGTCCTAGTTGACAGCCATGTGTCCTTAGTTGGTGACTGGAACAAACCGTGAACCAACCTGTACCACAGATTAGCCCATGTCTATATAAAATCGATGGAGCACCCCCAACCAGATGCCCAATGCCGTCTTGAGAAAACAACCATGGTTATCTATTCCTTTAGAACATTATAACATAGGAGAAACATATTAGAGGTCATCTATAGTGACCAATATCATAAATATTTAAAAATCAAAAAATAGCTTTTATGTAATTTCCCCACACGATATAATATATTTTAACCAAAAAATGCAAATAGAAATAGCTGAAAAATCAAGAAGATCATGCTCACTTTTATATCCTCAGACTTGTACCCGTGTGCACGGTGTCTGGTTTTTCAACCTCCGCAGGAAAATATACAGCAATAAACTTGAACTCCGGCATACTTTTTGTTAAAGTGTCATTATTCGTACCTTTATTAGTTCTTGTGCAGACATACAGGACATTACATCTCAGCGGTGTGGTGACACAACAGTCACCACACCGCTGAGATGTAATGTCCTGTATGTCTGCACATAAACTAATAAAGGTACGAATAATGACACTTTAACAAAAAGTATGCCGGAGTTCAAGTTTATTGCTGTATAAATAGAAATAGCTGCCAATTTTCAAATGAAGATACAATACATAAAATGCTAAGTGGTCAATGTAGAATAAGAAGAGAAAGTTTTTGATTATGGCTTGCTTTTACTTGATTACCACTATCTGGCCTCAAATTTAGACATCTTAAATTTAACATAGTGGTTGATGTTGGATGACACATTTGGCTCCTCCTTAGACTCCATTGTCTAACTTTATGCCACCTCTTGGCTAACTTGCTTAGGACCATTTTTATGACAAATTCTTGCACATGTTAATCCACATCCACTTTTACTCTAAGCCCTGACACTTGTGTGACACTAGTGAGGCACAAAAATATAACACCTAAAGAGACTGGTGCAAGTCATATACATCAGGTTTTGTGCAAATTGAGCTGTAATTTGGGCACATTTAGCTTAGAAAATCCCCCACTATGACAGTTGTGCTCTTTGAAATCACAGGCCAATTTCTAAAAAAATAAATAAAAAAATAAAGAGTAAATAATTTTAAAGGGAGTTTCCAGGAGTTTTACACCAATGACCTATCTGATTGGTTGGAGTCCGACACCAAGGACCCCCGCCAATCAGCTGTTTGAGAAGGCAGCAGAGCTTGTAGCAGCGGAGTGTCTTTTTCTAAGCTTTCCCTAGGCAGTGTGACATCACTTTCATTGGTCACATTGCCTAGAAGTAAGGATGAGCGAACCCAAGCTGCAAAGCCCCATTCACTTTTTTGAGGCTGAGATGCTCCTAGGTAGTGATGAGCGAACCCGTTGAAGTTCAGGATCGCCGGGTTCGGCCTAACTTCAGGTCAAAGTTTGAGTTCGGGACCTGAACTCGAGCCCGAACCAAAACCCTATTTAAGTCAATGGGGACCCGAACTCCACTTTATTATTTTCCGTTATAACATGTTTATATCGTAAAATAACACAATACTTAATACAGAATGCAAAAGGACACCTTTAGAGACATTCCATTTTGCATTCCGCCATAATAAAAGTCTATGGGAGCATAACAGATCTGTCCTAGTTTCCGGTATGCAGGAGTCCTGTCCTGTATAACGGATAGCAGGACGGGTCCGTTATGCTGAATATAGACTTTGATTTTGACGGAATGCAAAATGGATTGTTTCTAAAGGTGTCCTTTTGCATTCTGTATTAAGTATTGTGTTGTTTTACGATATAAACATGTTATAACGGAAAATAATAAAGTGAAGTTCGGGTCCCCATTGACTTAAATGAGGTTTGGGTTCGGGCTTGAGTTCGGGTCCCGAACTCAAACTTTGACCTGAAGTTAGGCCGAACCTGGCGAACCCAAACTTCCACGGGTTCGATCATCACTACCTAGGAGCATCTCAGCCTCATAAAAGTGAATGCGCTGAGCAGCAGTACTAAGCACAGCCACTATATAATGTATGGCACTGTGCTTGGGGAGCACAAACAGCTGTTTGGTGGCGGTCCTGGGTGTCAGACCCCACGATCAGATATTGATGACCTACCCAGAAAATAGGTCACCAGCATAAAACTCCTAGAAAACCCCATTAAGTAATTTTCCCACACCACTATAATATACTGTACCTAAAAATGCAAATAAAATATAGCTGCCAGTTTTAATTCAAAAATATAATACATCAAATGCAAGTGTTCATTGTAAAATAAGAAGAGAAAGATTTGGATTACCACCTACCTTCATTTGATTGCAACTACGGTATAGGACAGATTTATTAATCTGGTCTCAAATTTAGACATCAGAGCTACACTAGAGGAGTCCCATTTATCACAGTGACTGATGCTGGATGACAAATTCGGTTCCTCTTTAGACCTTATTGTCTAACTTTATGCCACATCTTGGCTGCTTTACTTTAGCGGTTAGACCATTTTTGTGCCAAATTTTGGCACATCACTTTTCTTTTAAGCAATGCCCCTTCCCGAGTGAGGAACAAAATGGTCTCAAACACCTAAGAATTCAGTATGTATGCAGTTTCCTTCTTGTGCAAATTGTGCCAGAATTTTGGAGCTTTTAGCTTACAATCTCTCCTCCTATAACTGTTGGGCTCTCTCAAAAAGGCTAATTTAGAAAAAAAAAAATAATAATTGGTTTATCAAAAGGGTCAAAAACTAAAGTTCAAAGGAAAACATTACATAAATGAAAAAACTCACACATTGGATTGCTCAAACTGTAGAAAAAAAGGTGAGGGTCAACAATGGGGTCAACTCAACAGTTGTATCCCTGGAGCATTGTCCACCACCTGAAGAGATACAGTATGCTGGCCTGCTCACTTTTGTGAGGAATAGTCCTGAACCCCTCAATATACTATACCAACTGCAAAGAGAGACCAAGAATTGGAAAAATATATTCATTCTAATGTGCAAAGTTTTTACCACCAAGACACATAAAAAGTTACCTCAAATAATGGACTCCTCAATGCCCTGTGGACATAGAAACACAGTTTTTGAGACCATACATTATGCATATTTTTTCAAACACTGTAAATGCAATCAGCACTATAAACAACAGTGTATGAAGGTGAAAAGACATAAGCAGGGGTAGCAGCATTCAGTGCAGCACTGCAGGCAATTGTGAAAACAGGACAAGCAATTCCTGCACCCAGTGTGACAGTCCCGGCAGCAGCCGCCTCCTTCAACAGAATCCACAACTCCATCCTTCTGCTTTTCACAAGGTCTGCTGCTTAACCCGGATCCGTTCTCCCAGTCCATACAGTCAATAATCCAAACATCTTGGAAACGGGTAGAAGAATTATCCAGTTTTCGGACCTCATGGAGGTGAAAGTTCTAAAATATAGAAAAAGCACAAATAAATTGCCTGAATATGACTGATAAGAATCATCTCATGTTCTTAATCCCACTAGTCTCTGAAGACAACAGCCTAGTTAGTAAAAGGACTTATGTTTTTAATTTAAAAAAAAAACATGACTACCTTCTTCCAAAAATAGCACCAGTATCTGATTGGTGAGGGTCTTACACCCGGGAACCCCTGCAGTTTGAGAAGGCCCCCGGTGCTCCTGTGAGCTCCACAACCTTCTCACAGCTCACCAAGCACAGTGCTGTACATTGTACAGCAGCTGTGCTTGGTATCGCAGCCATAGTTTTTTCAGTTTTCGGGTGATTATCTTGGGTAGGGTATGATTTTTGTGGGTTTAGGTCATGTGATTTTTTTTAGAGAGCAGGTTTTTACGGATGTGGCGATACATAATATGTGTACTTTTTTTAGTTACTTAAGTTTTACACAATAACAGCTTTTTTGAAACAAAAAAAATTATGGTTTTAGTGTCTCCATATTCTGAGCCATAGTTTTTTTTATTTTTTGTGCGATTGTCTTTGGTAGGGGCTTATTTTTTGCATGATGAGGTGACGGTTAGATTGGTACTAATTTTGTGGGCATACACCTTTTTGATCGCTTGCTGTATCACTTTTAGTGATGTAAGGTGACAAAAAAATTGCTTATTTAGCACAGTTTTAATTTTTTATTTTTTACTTTTTACGGTATTTATCTGAGGGGTTAGGTCATGTGATATGTTTATAGAGCCGGTCAATACATAATTTTTTTCCCTATTTTTTACCAATTTTTTTTTTTTACTTTATTTGGGGAAAATGACATTTATGTTTTTTTTTTACTTGAAACTTTTAATTTTTTTTTTGGGGGGGGGACTTTATTTTTTCACTTTATTTTTTGTCCCACTCTGGGACTTCAACTTTTGGGGGTCTGATCCCCTTTACAATGTATTCCAAAACTTCTGTATTGGAATGCATTGGCTGTATGAGTAATACAGTGTGTATTACTCATACAGCTTCCTGCCTGTGAGATCCAGGGGGCTGGATCTCACAGGCTCTTCCCCGGAAGGCAGCCCCGATGCTAAGAAAGGCATCGGGCTGCCTTCCCTGCCATCGGGTCCCCATTACAGCAGCACGGGGAACCGATATCCACTGCACTCGCCGCCCGATCACACGGAAAAGCCACAAACCGCAGGTCTGAATTGACCTGCGGTTTGCGGCGATTGCCGATACGGGGGGGGGGGGATCACAGGATCCCCCCCCGCGCATTGTCTCAGGGTGCCTGCTGATTGATTTCAGCAGTCACCTAGTTATAAATACTCATGACGTACCGGTATGTCATGAGTCCTTAAGAGGTTTATTGAAGATCCCGCTTGTAATCTTGTGCACTGTGACATAGAACGTCACCACGCCAGGCAGCGTGATGTCATCATCATGCACTGTGCGAAAGTTAGCTTGGACTTTCAAGCAGGATGGTCGCGGGGGCCTCTTTGTGCTCAAATAGATAAGGTAAGTACAATTTTTTTTATTTTTTATGATTAACCCCTGAAAGGCCACGATCAAACTTAGCATCTGAGGAGTTCAATGACGAGGAGGGAAGGGTGGCGCAATAGCCATTCCTCATCATTGCACCCACTACTTACAAAGAAATGCGCTTTGTAACAGTCAATTTTTTTGCAAAATTCAGTTTAGCAGCCGAATCGAATTTTAAAGAACTCCGCTCATCTTTAAAGGTGTTATCACTGCCCTAGGCTAAGCTGCGAGAAGGCTCAAAGTAGTTCCAGGCCTTCTCAAACAGCTGATCGTGTGGTGTCAGAGCCCAAACCCCCAGAGGATAGGTCATCAGTTAAAAAGCCTCTGAAAACACCTGGAATAGGCCGAAGTGCAATAAGGGTGTCACCTTTGCTCTTGTTGCACCCAATCTCCACTCCTTTCTGTGGCCAGCCCCTTCCTGGATGCTTTGATTGACCTGGCCAGGCATGGGGTTCCCCGTTCACCACATTTTTTTGGTCTGAATATTTGCACTATATTAGCCCATGGTAGTTCTTTCAGCATTTAAAATGGGCTGTAGATTAACTACGTTATCTTGTATGTGCCATTATATATATAGTGCAAGTATACTATGTCCGTCAGTGCATAAGATATAATATTCCATACCTTCAGCTATGTTCTTCCACATCATCATAGATGACATATGAGCATGTACTCACCAAGTAGAGGAAAGCCCCGAGAATTACAATTTTCTCACTGGACTCCATGTCTACAGAGAACCGGAAGACGACCCAGGCAGATCCACCTTCCTTCTCGCTCAATATTTTGGCTACTTGATGAGACCCGTTCATGCTCAGTACCTTAAGGATGATAAGAGGACAAAAAATGAGATGACCTGTATATTCAGAATGTAAGTCTTGCTGAATGCTGAAAGATTTCTCCTAGATGGAGAGTATATCACAGGAGCTATGGAGGTATAAATGGAAAATTAGCTCTTCCACCCCTCCTTCCAGTAAATCTTTATTCTACACAAAATCACTGACCTCTATAGAAGTGTTTCTTTGCGTCTGTAGAAACATTGGAAGACTTGCAATTAACGTGGACGTGTCCATTGTGGTCTGAATGCAAATTTTTAGGTTTCCGGATACAGGATCAATTTTTACAGAACCCAGTCCGTGCATTGGGAGGGCAACAATTTGCATCTAGAAGAATAGAAGCAAATATATGGTTAGGTGGTTTATGGGATAGCATTATTGTTGAACTATTTGTTTTACTAACAGTGAAATCATTTTTCCAAGTGGCCTTTAAACCAGGGTTGGAAAGTTCAATTTCCAGTAGGGACATACCAAGGTGACTATTACCACTCGCTCAGGGTTACTGACTGATAGGACGCCCTCAGCCATAGCCAATCCTGCCTAGATGCAATGTGTGTAACATGCATACTACTTGGAAAGGGACCTTTTGAAGGTGGTACACATATGTCTACTCCAAGTCCTTTTGAAGAGTGCTGCCATCTCTTTAAATTTGCCATTGGTAATGATGATATACCAGCAACTTTAAATGAGGTGCAGAACAATCACAGAACACAGAGCTAAAACTTGAACTATTTATTGTTTCTCAGGAGGATGAGAAGGACTCTTGGCATTGCCCACTTTTTGCCCAACCAGTCCACTCATCTGTTATAAACCCTCCAGTAGGCCCCAGAGCAGCCAGTCTCTCTGTCTACTGTTCAGTCCATCAGCAAACTCTTTCAGTCACTATCCTGCACTTGTGGCTGCTGACCATACACAGCGGGTTCCTCTGGCTCTACACGTAGTCACCACACACGGTTTCACCTCCTCTACTTAGTGTGCCATCCAGTTGTACCCTCCCTACACATTCATGCTACAATCCAACACTCTGCGCTACCTTTGGCACTGGACTCTCTTGTGTTAACTGGAAACCAGAACACTGTTTCCTAGGGACCAATGAGACTGTCAGATTGGCACTCCCATCATGTACAGTGCCCCACTGGACTTTGTCCATTAAAGGGGCTATATAGGCATACATTTCCAAGTAGGGGCAATCACACAAGAGCAGCAATAGTGACATAACAGGGCAATATCAAATACAAGGAACACTACCAAAAGGAAGGGAAAGGAAGGTTATAACCCCATTGGATTGCATCAAAGTTACTTCATGGTATCAGTTTTGGTATAATTTAGGCACCATATTGCAGTATGACGTTTGCACAGAATAATAGTATATATGGTGCTGTACAATTTTGAGGCAGATTTAGTATTTCTATATAAAGGCTCAAAGTATCATTCCACTGGAGCTTCAAGGGCTGCTCCCATATTAGCTTTTTTTATGGTATAGCATCATGATATACCAGAAATGTCTGGGACTGTAACTGCAGAATCAACCCCTGGGACCCTTACTTATCAAGAGAAAGGGGAGACGGTGACTTCTATTCATGATTCCCGACCACCACATTCTCCACTCCATGCGCTTGGTGGTTAAGTTATGGTAAGAACAAGCCCCCTCTATTGAAGTGTATGGAATTTGTAATCAGATCAATAGACTCCCCTTTCTCTTTAGGGTCCAACTCATGGAGAATCTTCACCCTCACAAATTTATTCTATCAGGTCTACACTAATGGAAAAGATGGCATTGTGCAGGAAAGTAGAAGGTTAACAGCAGAAGTGCAACACGAAACCCAGGGGCTTTGATGCAAAATCTGTAACAGGCCCCCAACCTACTATGTACCATTTTTAATTCTCGTACTATTGTCATCGTCTCCGCAAAGAGGCTTTTGGGACTTTCGAGGCATCAAAGTCCTGGTGTGACTGCTATTTCAGCATCCTATATAGCTACGACCCTGGGTACAAAAATCGGCACTGCGGGGGAGGGATTAGGACTATGTCACTACTCAGGGATTACAGCCTGGTCAAAACTCATCCCTTGGATAAACTAGAGGGATAGACTTTTATAAAATTATTTGCCCCTTTCGACTATGATGCAAATCAGTCTTGTACTTACATATTGGTCACGACCAGCATCATCTGAAATCAAATTAAGCCAAACTGTGTCCTTCTTGTAGCAATCTCTGAGATATAGGTTTAGGGAGGATCCAGAGGGTTCAGTTTTGCGATGTACTGAGAAGAGGGTTTTCCCATCACGAGTCTGGAAGACTAGAAGATAGGCAACAGTGCAGTAATAAGGGTTTAGAAAACAATGTTGTACAAACCATCTATTACATACAGCTTCTTTCTTACTGAGTGTGACTGACCCATGAAAAGCTTAAAGGAGTTGTTTCATCTGGGACTTTGATGGCATATTGCTAGGAAATGCCAATATAGTCCTCCGAGACCCATTCTTCTATCTAAAGCAGGCCTTTGAAAGTGAAGAAGAACTTACGGCACATGCGTGGCCTGCTCTCTATTAATTTCTATGGGTGTTCCGAAAAAAGCCTCGCAAGCGCACTCAGCTATATTCAGAAGTCCATTAGAATTGAATGATAAACCTACTGAGCAAACACAGCCACTGCTCCTTTTTCTTCTATGGTAGTGCTTGAAATAGCAGAGCTAACACTGCTATTTTCGAAAGTCACAAAGAATTGATTCTTGGGTGGACACGCTCTGCTCACTTTGGGGGTCCCGTTCTGGAGATAGGGGTGTGTCACTCCTCTGGGACCGGCACCTATCTGACATTGGTGGCATATTCCAGAGATATGCCACCAATATCTCCAATGAGATGACCCCTTTAACTCAATGCAAAAGACAACACTAGTCTGCACCTTCTAACAAAGAAAAAGAAATAAGCAGAGGAAAAGATACTGTAACTTCAATGCAAAAGCGAAGAGACACCTCAGCACTATGCCACACCGAACATTTGAAGTTCTTTGTACAAACTTCCATGAAATTGTTAGCCTATCTGTCATGACAAGGCCACCTCCCTCACATGGGGCCTAAACTACACAGTGTACCTGTACAATAGGACATTTACATCTCTCTCTCGGCCTAGATCTGCATCCATTCCAAAGTCGACATGAGAACTAGAGATGAGCAAATTTAATATTTTGAAACTCGTTCACGCTTTGTTTACTGGTAAAAGGCGAATTGCGTTATAGATTCCATTAATTACCACATTCCCCTGCATAACGGAAACGGAACAGATTCATTTTGCAGCCCATAGACTTATATTATGACAGAATGAATAACATTATGCATTCCGTCATAGAATTGCGTTATGGTCCATGGTAACAAAATCCATAATGCAATTCTGCTTTTACCAGTAAACGAAGCGTGAACAATATTTCAAAATGTGAAATTCATTCATCCCTAATGAGAACAAACCTTATTCATACTTTTGAAAATGTTAATATCAGTTTGAGTCTAGGGTACGAAACAGAAGTGAAGTCCTGGTCTCTTCCTGTCTACGAAACTGGATCCTATGGCCCTAATTTTTTCAAGTTACACTCAAACTTAAATCTATTTTATTGGGATTTTATGTGATGGACCAACACAAAGTAGCACGTATGTGTGAAGTGAAAAGAAAACAATACAAGGTTTTCAATACTATGTAGCATCACCTTTCACTGCAAGTACAGCTGCAAGTCTTTTTTGATAGGTCTCTATCAGATTTGCACATCTAAAGCTTTGCAAAATAGCTCAAGCTCAGTCAGATTGGATGGAGAGCGTCTGTGAACAGCAAATTTGAAGTCTTGCCACAGATTCTCAATGGGGTTTAGGTCTGGACTCTCACTGGGCCATTCTAACACATGAATATGCTTTGTTCTAAACTATTCCATTGTAGCTCTGACAGTATGTTTAGGGTCATTGTCTTGCTGGAAGGTGAGCCACCACCCCAGTCGCAAGTCTTTTTCAGCCTCTACCAGGATTGCCCTGTATTTGGCTCATCTAACCTCCCATCAACTCTGAGCAGCTTCCCTGTCTCTACTGAAGAATAGTGATGAGCATCAGGGGCAATATTCGAATTAGCGATATTTTGCAAATATTTGGACGAATACTCGCCATATATTCGAGAATTCGCGAATTCGTGATCTCCAGTTATTATTTTCTTGATTGCGAAAAAATTGCATAACATTTTCATAAAAATTCACATCAACTGGTATTAAAAAAAAAACGAATAGTCGCGAATACAAATATATTTCGCAATATTCTAAATATTCGCGAATTCTCGAAGTGCCGATATTTGCGATTAAAATTCGCATATTCGTGTTCAACACTACTGAAGAAAAGCCAGCCCACAGCATAATGCTGCCATCAGCATGTGTCACGGTGGGGACGGTGTGTTCAGGGTGATGTACAGTGTTTGTTTTCCGCCACAAATAACATATTGCATTTAGGCCAATAAGTTCAACTTTGGTCTCATCTGACCAGAGCACCTTCTTCCGCACGTTTGCCGTTTCCCCTACATGGCTTGTGGCAAACTGGGAATTCTTATGGCTTGCTTTTTAAAATGATCTTCTTCTTGACACTCTTCAATAGAGGCCAGATTCTCCCACCTGAGCTGTGGATCTCTGCAGCTCCTTCAAAATGACCTTGGGCCTTTTGGCTACTTCTCTAATTAATGCTCTCCTTGCCTGGGTTGTCAGTTTAGGTGGACAGCCATGTCTCGGTAGGTTTTCAGTTGTACCATACGATTTCCATTTTCGGATGATGGATTGAACAGTGCTCTGTGAGATGTTTAGAGCTTGGGATATTTTTTTTTTTTTTTTTATAACCTTACCCTGCTTTACACTTCTTCACAACTTTATCCCTGACCTGTCTGGTGTGTTCCTTGGTTCTCATGATGCTATTTGATCACTAATGTTCTCTAAAAAAAAACTCAGACCTTCACGGAACAGCTGTAGTTATACTCAGAATAAATTACACAGGTGGCCTATATTTACTAATTAGGCGACTTCTGAAGCAAGTGGTCACACTGGATTTTATTTAGGGGTATCAGAGTAAAATTTTTAAAACCATGTATCATTTTCTTTTCACTTATCACATACTTGCTACTTTGTATTGGTCTATCACATACAATCTCAATAAAATACATTTTAATGGGTGTAACATGAAAAAATGTGGAAAAGTTCAAGGGGTATGAATATTTTTGCAAGGCACTGCACACAAACCCATCCATTGTGACTCTTCATCATTAACAAACTCCCTTTGAAAGGTTCTGCTTTGTTTGAATGAAGGTACATGCTAAGCTTGGAGCACATAAGGCTACCAAGTAATAGTTTGGGGTAAATATTAGTATTTGACGCCTTCAGCGCCACCGCTGTTGAAGTCTAATCTTTAAGAATGGTGTCTGCTTGTGATCAGTGGTATCACCGATTGCACACATTGACCTTTCAATTATGACCACTACATCTGAAAGGTTGGAACAGCTTTCCTTCATGGTTATAGGGAAATCGGTCCTTCACTGTCTAGGCTGGGTCGACTGATGCATCCCTGCCTGCAACAGCTGTAGTTCCTTTGGAAGTCTGCAGGCGGCAGGGCTCCATAGAAATACACTAAATGTTCTGCAGACTGCATTGATTAAATCAGTGAAGTCTGTAGGACAAGTAATCCAACACTTGCTTGTTAAAGTAGATTTTATAAGTTTTTAAAAATATAACATTCAAATTACCCCAAAATTAACATAAAAAAACAAAAACATAATAGGACATTGCTGCATCCCAAAATGCCCAAACTATCAAAATATAAATGTATTTATCCTGTACAGTGAACACCATAACAGAAAAAAAAAAAAAAAACTTTTTTGCTTAAGATCCTCCAAAATTAGTATCAATAAAAACTACAGATCAGCTTGCAAAAATTGAGCCCTCACAGATCTCTGTAGATGTAGCTATAAAAATGTTATAGTCTGAATATGGCGATGAAAATAATTTTTTTTTCAGTATTAAAACACAAGAAAAAGTATGTATGTAAATGAGGCGTTGCTGTCGTTGCACTGACCTGGAGAATGAATGGCACTAGTCAGTTTTACCACATAGGGAACGCAGTAAAAACAGAACCCATAAAACTGTGGCGGAAAGTTTTTTTTCAGTTTCCCACTAATTCGTATTCAACCTTAAATTATGCCATTACAAGTACTTATCCCGCAATACATCACATACATGCCTTTATACGACTATGTGAATGGAAAAACAAAAAAGTTATGGCTTTCAGGGAGCAAAAAATAGAAAAGCAAAAATGGAAAATGTCCCAGTCCTGAAAAGTTTAAGTAATCAACTGTTGGACCACCTTCTATCTAACTTAACACGGTTAACATGGTCTATGGTCTGAAGAGGGCATCCTCATGTTCTACAAATTGGGCCAGTAACCTTGGTTTCTTAAGTCTAACATCAAAATTCAACTTCATATTACAGACCATGTTTCGTTGACATTCGAGAAAAAGACCGCAGACCATCCAGACTAGCTCTGAACAGGACTATGGTCAATTATCATAAGTAATAAGGTTCCACCACTATTTTACCTTTATCTTTAAATATAATCTCTTCTACCTGTAAGGAAAAAGAAGGGTTGAGGTTTTGGTAGTGGATCCTTGTAAGAAGTTTGAGAGAAGAACATGACTAATGGTGGACTCATGAGTTCAGACATTTCTAACCTTTGAAAGGTTTTCCAGTTCACAAGGAATGTTGGCTGTGGATGGGGTGGAGGTGTCCTGGTAGACGGTAGACTGCCCTGGTCTTTGTGGTTGGATTTGTATAGGAATATATTTGTTATCTGCAAAATGCAAAACAAATAAAAATAGAAATCATCACAGATCATACATTGTCCCTGATCTGAATACTTTTTGCCTTACATTAACCCTTTCTAACCCGGGCCAGTTTTCACCTTCCTGCCCAGGTCATTTTTTCCAAATCCAACATGTGTCACTTTATGTGGTAATAACTTTGGAACACTTTTACTTATTCAAGCGATTCTGAGATTGTTTTCTAGAGACTAGAGATGAGCGAACTTTAAAAAAAGTTCGGCGTTCAGGTTGTGGTAATCGCCGCATCCCGTTATGGATTCCACTACCGCGGACTATCCCGGCATAGGGAATCCATAACGGGCGGCTTCCACGAACCCGAACTGTTGAACAGCTGAAGGACCTGGGGTGACGTCATCGTCATGTGATCAGTGCAGGCGGCGTGGCTCAGCACGGGATCAAATCCGGATTGTTCGGGTTGTGGTAATCGGGATGCGGCAATTACCACAACCCGAACGCCGAACTTTTTTTTAAAGTTCGCTCATCTCTACTAGAGACACATCGTACTTCATAAAATTGGTAAATATGAGTCAATATATTTTTCCTTTATTTATAAAAAAAAACAACACAAATTTATGAAAAATTTGGAAAAATCCACAATTTTCTAAATTTGAATTTCTCTACTTTCAAGACAGATAGTAATGCCCCATAAAACAGGCATCATTCTCCAACTTAATGTTGGCATAATTTTGGAAATGTCATTTTTTTTTTTTTTAGGACGTTAGAATGCTTAGAAGTTTAGAAGCTATTTTTCAAATTTTCAACAAAATTTCCCAAACCATTTTTAAAGCACCAATTCAGTTAAAGTGATTTTGAGGGGCTTACGTAATTGAAACTATCCCATTTTGGAAACTACACCCCTCAATTAATTTAAAACTGATGTTGCAAACTTTGTTAACCCTTTAAGTGTTCCACAAGATTTAAAGGAAAATGGAGGTGACATTTTAAAATTTCATTTTTTTTGCAGATTTTTCATGTTAATCAATTTTTTCTTGCAACCCAGCAAGGGTTAACAGCACAATAAACCTCATTATATATTAGTCTGATTCTGCAGTTTACAGAAATACCCGATATGTGGGGGTAAACTGCTCTATAGGCACTTGGCAGAGGTCAGAGGGGAAGGAGCGCCATATGGATTTTGGAGGGCAGATTTTGTTAGAATGGTTTTTAGGCACCATTTTGTATTTGAAGTGACCCTGACGTACACCTACAGTGGAAACCCTCAAAAAGTGACCCTATTTTGGAAACTACACCCTTCAAAGAATTTATTAAGGGGTGTACTGAGCACTTTGACCCCTTAAGCGTTTTGCGGAATTCGGAAACACTTGGCTATGAAAATGAAAAGTTTCATTTCTTCCAATAAAATGTTGCTTTAGCCCCAAATTAATCAAAATACGCAAGCACTGCAGGACTACTCCAAGATGGTTGGAGTGGTCGTTGTAAGAAAATAATGCAGTACGTGGCCTCTCTAGTGAGAGATGACACACAGATCAGGACCACCTGTATTTGTTTCACTTTACTATTGGGAAGACCCCCTTCCACCATAGGGGCTCTCTTGAATACTAGACCATACATTCAGGACTATCATCTCCAGATCTGTGTGCCATCTCTCACTAGAGAGGCCACATCCTGCATTATTTTCTTACAACGACAACTCCAACCATCTTGGAGTAGTCCAGCAGTGCTTGCATATTTTGATTAATTCACCCTGAAGAGTCAACTGTGACAGAAACGTGCCACGTCGGGACGCTTCTCAAATTTTAGCATAGCAATCCACAATTTTAGAATTGAGATCCAGGGAAAGGACCGGATCAAGGGACAGGCATCCGGATGGGGTCACCCCTTTCGGGCGGGTGCTCTGTGTAGATAGGTAGTAGTACAATAGTCCCGCTCCCCTCATTGTTAGCGCTTACTAGGGTTAGGACCTACTCACCTATCACAGACACCGCCATATTATAGGGACCGCCATACGGATGCCGCCTGGGATTCTACAAGCTGTTGACACCGATCCCTGATACCCGCCATTGACAACTATTGCAGAGACCTGCAGTCCTTTATTCATCTACCCTGGTTCCAACCCTGGTTGGGGTAAGACTGCATGCACCTCAGCTGAGGTGCAGCATGATTTGTTCTTTCTTACCTACCACAGTGAGGGTGCACTACCGGTACCCTTTGTTTGTTGTATTGTTTTGGTACATTGGTTTATGTCTCCTCATATTTTAAGTATCAGGATTAAAAGTTAATTTTTAAATAATGCCACTCTACCCCTAGGGGTTAGCATATTTTTAGCATATGAATTTTCGGAGTGTTATCTGAGCCTACACAATTCGCTCTATACTGCTACCATAATTTGTTTGCCTATTTTCTCCTGAATACGGAACCATCCCATACATAGTGATAAACTGCTGAGGGCGCACATGGCAGGAAAAGCGCACCATATGGCTTTTGCAACGCAGATTTTGATAGATTGGTTTACAGGTGCCATTGGTTAATTTTTTGAGCGATTGTCTTATGTCAGGGTTCATTTTTCTGCGGGACGACGTTTTAATTGGAACCATTTTGGTGTACATATGACTTTTTGAACACTCGATATTGCGCATTTTGTAAGGCGAGGTTAAAAAAAGAAAAAGACTGTTCTGGCACAGTTTTTATTTATTTTTAGAGCGTGCACAGGTTGTTTCGGACGTGTCAATACCTAATGTTGTGGGATGAGATGACAGTTTGATTGGTACCATTTTGGGGTACATATGACTTTTTGATCACTTGCCATTACACTTTTTGTGAAGGCATTCAACTGACGGGGTGGATCATGTGATATTTTTATAGAGCCGGTCGATATGGACACGGCAATAACTAATATGTCAACTTTATTTTTTTTCTATTTTTTTCTATTTTTTTTATTACTTAATTATTGGAAAAGAACACTTGAAACTTTTTTTTTTTTTGTATTATGCAAAACTTTATTTTAACTTTTTTTTTTCACTCCCCCCCTCAACTTTTGGGGGTCTGATCCCCTCTCCAATGCATTGCAATAAATCTGTATTGTGATGCATTGGCTGTAAGTGTATTACACTGTGTAATACTGGGGGCTGGCTCTCACAGGCTAACAGGGAAGCCAGCCACGATGCCTAAGCAAGGAATTGGGCTGCCTTACCAGCAATTGGGTCCCCGTCACAGCAGCGCGCGGACCCGATGTGGACGGGGAGGGAGCTTCCTCCCTCCACACACACACCACGGTCAGCGCTTATCGCGGCATAGTGAGGTTTAATGCACCTGTGTTTTCACCTGATGTCAGCGCATGCAGCAGAAGTCCGGGTAACAGGAACAGATGGGACCCCGCAAGCTGATCGGGCAGGCGCAGCTCCTGCACCTGCCCGATCAGCACACCGTAGTACTACGGCTCTGGTCAGGAAAGGGTTAAAGGTCTTTTCCAGGATTCGGCCAAAAAAAAATCCTCATGTGGATGGAAGAAGAGAAAAAAAAAAGTTATGACTGAAATGCACAGATGAAGAAGCGTAGGGAGGCTTTAAGGGTAAGGCCACACGGTCAGGTTTCCTGATGCAGTTTTGGAAGCCAGACTCAGGAGTGGATCATAAAAGGAGAGAAAGTCTAGTGGACGGATAGGACTTTTCCTGTCCTTGGATTCCCTCCTGGTTTTGGCTTACAAAACTGCATGCAGAAACCTGACTGTATAGCCGCACCCTAATAAGTAGCAAATTAGGCTGTGTCCTTAAGGAGTCAACTTGTAAAGATGAATAGTTTGGGATGGGCTGCAGAGTGAAAGAACTAGCACAAAACTCTGTGTACAATCTGAAAAACAGTAAAGGAAAGCAAAAATAGCAAAACCCACAACATTACAGCAATCACAAGAAGAATGCAGGTTAGTGACAGCCCATTGGCAATAGATTTGGGCAGTTCCTCGAAATCCTTAGCCAAATGAACCCCTTTTAATTCACATTTTTGACCTTTTTTCACACTTCAAAACAACAACTTTCTATTGCTTCCTTGATATAATGGTATGAGGGCTTGTTTTTTGCAGAGCAAGTGGTATTTTTTAATGGTACCTTTTTGGGGTGCATAATATGTATTAAGTGTATATATTTATTTATTTAATTATTTATTTGAACAATTCCATAGTTTTTTTGCCACTCGGGGTCCATTCTCACGTCCGTTAATGTGTCTGCATCTGTTCCGCAACGTTGCGGAACAGATCCGGATCCATTCATTCTCTATGGGGCAGGAATGGATGCGGACATAACACAGTGTGCTGTCCACATCCGCATTTCCGGAGCGCGGCCCCAAACTTCCGGTCCGCGACTTTGGAAAAAAATAGAACATGTGCTATTCTTGTCCCCAATTGCGGACAATAATAGGCAGTTCTGTGGGGGTGCCGGCCAGGTGTATTGCGGATCTGCAGTACACTACGGATGGGTGAATGGACCCTAACTGTGTCCTAAAAATAACAAGCTAAAGAAACTCCGCCACTACCTCACCCCCCCCCCCCACTCACACATAGATCCTGCCTCCCCACTCACTAACACATTCACAAGTTCCACCACCCCGCCCACTCACAAACACAAATATCCTACCTTCCCACTCACACACGCAGATCCTGTAGTACCCCAGAGTGGCCACTACCATTCCTACACCCTGCCATTGTTTCTACTGGCTCTCCTCCTGCAGGGTGATACATGAAGGTCCTCTTATACTGTGCATTAATAACATTGCTATGTACTGTAACTTATTGTAATTCACGTACTATGCCTGTTTCAACAGCAGGTGGCAGTGTATTTGACAGAGATAGATCTACTTACTATTCCATTCTCCCTCTTGTTGGGCAATAGTTGGCTAGTCCTGCTTCCTACAAAGGGACGTGTTGCAGGAAACTACAATAATAGAGCTGGAAAGACACGAGAGATGGCGCAGTGAGGCGATTGCCCTGCCCCCCCCCCCCCCCAGCAGGAGTATCCATAGGGAAGGAGCTCAAAGAGCATCCTGACTCCTTACAGTATACAGAGTATTACGAGGGGATCAACAACCAACGGAACCCCACTTAAAGGTACCAGAACTGTCAGAAAGTCCAGTCACCAGACCAAAGTCTAGCACAGCAGAGAAAGATTAAAGCAAGGTATCCAAGTTTGCCTGACAGTTTGCCCCAAAACTTGCTGGAGCCAGAAAAGTTTATTCCAGTAAAGCTGTTGAACTTTACAAAGTCTGAACTCTTCCTCTATCTATCACTTCCCCCTTTATTGCCACGGAGCAACGTTATCCAGGTAGGAGCACCGTGACACACACACAGAACTAAAAAGGCCACATCACAACTCGGCATTCCTAAAAACCTGGGACACGATCGGCCTGGGGGACAGCACATTGCACATCCCGCCTTTCTACTCACACATACACCCTCACATTCCTCCTCCCTGCTCACACACTTATACACAGATCCCGCCTCCTCGCTCATACACAGATCCCGCCTCCTCGCTCATACATAGATCCCGCCTCCTCGCTCATACATAGATCCCGCCTCCTCGCTCATACATAGATCCCGCCTCCTCACTCATACATAGATCCCGCCTCCTCGCTCATACATAGATCCCGCCTCGCTCACTCATACATAGATCCCGCCTCCTCGCTCACTCATACATAGATCCCGCCTCCTCGCTCACTCATACATAGATCCCGCCTCCTCGCTCACTCATACATAGATCCCGCCTCCTCGCTCACACACTTATACATAGATACCCCCTGTTCCACAAGCAGATCCTCGGCACCTCTCACAGACACACACAGATACAAATATCTCTGCTCAAGTCACACAACACATTAGCTGATAGCTGACGGTCCCAGCAAGTGGTCACTTTTTGATCTGTTTATTGACAAGGGACCCTTGGATGCAGCTATTTAGTGCCCATTTCATAAAACCTAAAATCCATCAACACAACTGCATAGGGATTGCTTTTTGTGGGATACGTTGCATTTTCTTAGAACACTATTTTGATGTACACACAATATAATGGCCCAGATTTACTAACGTGAGTGCACCTAGACCCCGTCATTAATTTGGTTCAAGTTCATGCAAATTGAGCAATTTGGAGCATCTACTTTTGGGAAAAATCTCTGCATCTAACTCGACAAGGAGGCATGGCCTAGTGATACAGTGGGTGTGGCCTAAAGCTACAGTCACATGACAATGAAAAAAGGTTGTGTGATGGCCATTTTTGTAACAGCGTCACACGGCCATTTTCAGAACCATTTTGAAGTCTGTGGGGCTATACCCATGGCAATTTTTTAATGGCAAGTGAATAATGACCATCAAAAAACAGTGCACATCCTATTTTTGCCGGTTTTCACAGCCAGATGGACCTCATTAAAATCAATGAGCCCGTTTTTAGCAGCCCTTTAGACAGGAGCGTATCCCATCTAATGATCGTTAAAAACGGTTGCGCTATGTAAGAAAAAAAGGCCCTTTTAGGGGTTAAAATAAAAATAAATAGATAAAATACTCACATCGTCCTCTTACACATGATGGAACGCTGGCTCCACACTGTAGGCAGCAGGACCTGATCTTCCAAACCTTGTGACATCATAACATCAGGTCCTGCTGCCTCCAGTGCGATGGATGAGGGGAATATGTTTTCAAAAGATCTGTCAGCACTATTGGAGGTTGGGTGACCATGTTATATATTCTGGGACATTATAGGGGGCAATTGAATGCCCAGGGGGGGCACTATGCATGGGCGTTATATATACTGAGGGCACTGCAGGGGTTGGGTTTAAAAAAATATATATATCAGTTATATAATTTCTGTGTTTTATTACTTTTGCACTAAAAAAAAAAAAAAACTTTGTTTCTGAGTCTTCATATTCTGAGAACCATAATTAATTACATTCTGCAGAAAACAATTTCATTGAGGGCTCATGCACACGAACGTTTATTCTTTCCGTGCCCGTTCCATTTTTTTTGCGGACTGTATACGGAACCATTCATTTCAAAGGGTCCGCAAAAACAGCGGAAGTTACTTTGTGTGCACGCAAAAAAACAGAACATGTCCTATTATTGTCCGCATTATGTTCCATCAGGGGCTGTTCTGTTCTACAAAGTATTCTGCGCAGGCGCGGTGAGGGAAGAATGCTCGCAGGCTGCCAGCTTCCTCACCGCGCCTGCGCAGAATACTGAACGACGCGAGATTTCCCCAGGGCAGGCAGAAGGATGCGAACACTGCCTGGCCCTGTCAATCAACACTTGGAAGGCGTGACTTGAGGTGAGGGACGGAACCTGCTAGGTTCAGGAGCAACGCCCCCACTACTCCTAGAGGCTCATTTACATATTATAAAAGTAAGAATTCTACAGTAACGGGGGCACGGAGAATCATTAGAATTGCAGAGTTAGGTGCAGCTGACATTAGCACATCGCTAATGTCAGCCAGTTTAAGGCTTCATGCACACGACCGTATGTGTTTTACGGTCCGCAAACCGCGGATCCACAAAACACAGAAGCTGCTCCGTGTTCCGTTTCGCAAATTTGCGGCCCATTGTAGAAATGCCTATACTTTTCCACGAAATGGACAAGAATAGGACATGCTCTATTTTTTTTGCGGGGCCACGGAACCGAGCAACGGATGCGGACAGCACACTGCTGTACGCATCTTTTGCGGCCCCATTGAAGTGAATAGGTCTGCGCCCGAGCAGCAAAATATGCGGCTCGGGCACTGACCGAAACAATAGTCATGTGCATGGGGCCTAATACTGAAAATTCTACTGACAGAAACCCTTTAATGAAAGTCACATTAAAGGGATTGTCATTTTAGCAAACAAAGTTTAACGGGGTTATCCAGGAATTATTATTGAGGACCTATAATCTGGATACATCATCAATATCAGCTTGGCGGGGGTCCGACACCCGGGACCCCTGCATATAAGCTTTTAGTAGAGGCCTGATGCTTCTTGAGCACTGCGGCCTCTTCATAGGCCGTGTGACATCACTGTAAATCAGTCACATGACCTAGTTGCAGCTCAGCCCAATTCAAGTCAATGGGGTTGAGCTGTAATACCAAGCACTGCCACTACACGATGGGCAGCGCTGTGCTTGGTAAGCGCCTGGGAGGCCATCGCGCTCGTCAGAGTTCTGGTGAACGCCTCAGCTTCCTGAAACAGCTGATCGATGGGGTGACAGGATTCGGACCCCCGACAATGAGATAACAGGATAGGTCATCATCACTATTATTTCCTGAATAACCCCATAAATACAGGCCCTTACTAATGTATTGCGATTGTCCATATTGCCTTCTGTGCTGACTGGATTTAGTTTTCCATCACATTATCCACGGCTCATATCCAGGGGTTACGACCACCAGCAGCGAGGACAGGAGCTGCTGCACATGTGTGCCTACAGTATGTGCACTACCACAGTCCCGACTATCCGAAAAGCCTGTGCCTTTTCCTATAGTGTGCACGCACGACCACGGCTGCTGGATTGCAGGGTGGTCGTAACCATGGAAATGAGCAGTGTATAACGTGATGGGAAAATGAATCCAGACAGCAAAGGAAGCAATATGGAGAATCACAATACATTAGTAAGTGCCTGGTATTCACTTTGTCTACATGATAAATGTGACTTACTGAAGAGAGACGACCCCTTTAACATCTTGGTTAAGGCATGGTACAAAAGAAGACATCATGAAGACTACTTACCTGAAGTCATGGCTTCAGCATTGAGTAAGTTCTACCTATAAAATAAATGTATGCAGTTTAGAGCGATGTGTACGTGTAACACCCCAGAGCGGTGTAACCACTCCTGCACCCTGCTACTGTCTTTAATGGGCTAACGCAGTGTCATCTTATGTATTTTTGTACAGGTCCTATACATTGTGCATTCCTAATCTTTTTGTAACTTATGTTCATGTAATATGCCTGGTTCACCAGCAGGTGGCAGCAAACACGGCAGAGCAGTACTTAGGTAGAATGGAACTCACCATTCCATTCTAACCCCCTCTGGAGAGAAGTGGGCTAGTCCTACTTCCCGCAGAAAGGGTGGGGACCAGTTTGTTCCAGTTTTAGGTCTTCCCTAGACAGGGGATGATTGTGCAGGGGCAGGTCTCTGATGGATGTGCCCACGCAAGCCAGAGCACCTTAAGCTCTGCTGGTCATGGAGGCCAAAGCTTAAAGCCTCAGGAGCCAGGAGGAAAGTTCCCTGGCATAACCTAGAGTCAGACTACAAAGAGAAGAAGTGCAGCATAAGGAAAAAGCTGAGATATACAGCCAGCCTGTCACTACAGCAGAGTCAGAGAGAAACAGAGATATAGCAGAGTTGAGTTCGCCTGCCAGTTTCATGCTAAAGCCTTCTGAAACCAAGACAAAGCCTGAAAACCATTTTGGAGAATGTTTATTTAAAGTAAAGCTGCCATTGAACTTCATCTCAAGGTCTGGACTCCAGTTATTCTTTTATCCCTCAATTATTCCCCCTATTTATTGCTTCGGAGAGAGCTTCCAGCAGTATCCAGGTAGGAGCACTGTGACACACAAAGATATATTTTAGGCTGCACTATACCACTCGGCATTCCTACACCTGGAACGCGATATATAGAGGGCCCTGGGCAGAGACCGCCCGTTGCATAAGATCCAGAGACATCACAGACACACTATATGTATCACAGAGAACAAGAGCACCACATCCTCCTCATTGTTTACCAGGCACAGCGCCATACATCTTGTTGTGGTTGTGCCCGGTACTACAGTGGTGGTGTGCTTGGGTAAATGATGAAAGGAACCCTGTGTTTAGAATATCAAAGTGCTTCCAGAAGTAGGATCTCCACTGAGCAGATATTCGTGGTCGATTCCAAGCACAGGCCAATGACAAGCAAGGAAGAACCTTGGATCTAGTGAAGTCACTATCGAAGAGTCACATCGAGAACACAGACACAAGTAAATCATATGTAGAAGACATGCGAGAGGATACTCAGCCTTCCAAGCAGAGCTCCTGATGAACGTAAAGTCACACATGGACTAGGAAGAGGCCGTGGCACTCACCGAACCACTGCATCCTCTTCAAACAGGTGATTGGAGGGGCTGCCTTGAGGTGGGCCCCCACTGATCAGATACTGATGACCCTGAGCGTTAAAAAGTCAGACAACCCCTTTAAATATCATTCTCTTTTAGGACACAGCCTATTTTTATTTATTTTTTTAACTTTTTTTTAATTTCCATTCCTGTAGTCGAACTGTAAGAAGACATTCTATTTGTGGGTCAAGTCATACTTCTTAATGGCACTGTGTCCAACCACTGGGGCCCTCTGTCCCTCTGGCATGTGTGCTGCTGCTCCATGGGACTATCAAAAAAGAGCCAAGTGTTTGTTCTCATGATGGGTGGGGGCCCCAGAGGTCAGACGCATCTCCCTTGATGAGACACTTAGGCTGCATTCACACGAGCGTGATTTCCGCGCGGGTGCAATGCGTGATGTGAACGCATTGCACCCGCACTGAATCCTGACCCATTCATTTCCATGGGTCTGTGTACATGAGTGTTTTTTTCACGCATCACTTCTGCAACGCGTGTAAATCGCAGCATGCTCTATCTTATGCGTTATAAATGCATCCGCAGCCCCATAGAAGTGAATGGGGCTGCATTAATAACGCATAGCATCCGCAAGCAAGTGCGGGTGCGTTGCGTTTTTCACTGATGGTTGCTAGGAGATGTTGTTTGTAAACCTTCAGTTTTTTATCACGCGCGTGAAAAACGCATCAAAACGCATTGCACCTGCGCGGAAAAAACTGAACAACTGAACGCAATCGCAGGCAAAACTGAATGGCTTTGTTTGTGAAATCGCACAGTTTTCACTGAATGCATCTGCAACTAGAGATGGACCGAACTATTCGCCACGGCGGGCGAACATATTCGATGTTCGCGTTCGCCCCTATATTTTATTATTGAGCAAACTTTGGCCCTGTACCTCACAGTCAGCAGACACATTCCAGCCAATCAGCAGCATACCCTCCCTCCCAGTCCCTCCCACCTCCTATCTAAACGCAAGGACGGCATCCATCTTACATTCATTCTGAAGCTGCAGTGTTAGTAATTGTAAATCGCAATGCGATTAATATAACCTGTATTATTCGCATTGCGATTACAACTTAGATCTGAGTTCCTAATGGTTGTTGTATTGCCAGACTATAACGAAGATTGAGAATATAGCGCTATATTCATTATCTTCATTATATTCTAGCAATACAACCATTAGGAACAAAAAAAATGAAAATTATAAAAACGCAGATGCGTTTTTGATGCGTTTTTTATCAAAAACGCCCAAATGGCCCCTGGGGGGTTCAGATATCTTGCTTTGGAGGCAGCAGAACGTTGGTGGTAGTCATAGTCAACCGTCATATACAATCAAATAGAGACATCAAATGGATTCGCAAAGCGATTAATAATTGTAAGCATTATTCGCATTGCGATTACAACTTAGAGCTGAGTTCCTAATGGTTGTATTGCTAGAATATAACGAAGATAACGAATATAGCGCTAAATCCTCAATCTTTGTTATAGTCTGGCAATACAACAACCATTAGGAACTCAGATCTAAGTTGAATTCTCAATGCACTTAATATAACCTGCATTAATCGCATTGCGATATCAACTTAGACCTGAGTTCCTAATGGTTGTTTTATTGCTAGAATATAACGAAGATTGAGGCTATAGCGCTATATTCTAAATCTTCGTTATATTCTAGCAATACAACCATTAGGAACCCATCTCTAAGTTGAATTCGCAATGCGATTAATATAACCTGTATTAATCGCATTGTGATTACAACTACCACACTCTGCGTCAACTACGTAATTTTCCATGGATCCCCCTCCGGCATGCCACAGTCCAGGTGTTAGTCCCCTTGAAACAACTTTTCCATCAATATTGTGACCAGAAGGAGTCTCTTTGGTTTTTAAAATTCGCCTGTCTATTGAAGTCTATGGCGGTTCGCACTGTTCGCACGTTCGCGAACATTTGCGGAAGTTCGCGTTCGCGAACGGAAAATTTTATGTTCGCGACATCACTATCCGGACCTAATCCGGACACGCTTGTGTGAAAGGGGCCTTAATGTTACAGTTAGGCTGGGTTCACACGAGCGTGTTCGGATTAGGTCCGGATGCGTTGCGGATGCGTTCAGAGAAAACTGTGCGATTTCACAGGCAAAGCCATTCAGTTTTGCCTGCGATTGCGTTCAGTTGTTCAGTTTTTTCCGTGCGGGTGCAATGCGTTTTGATGCGTTTTTCACGCGCGTGATAAAAAACTGAAGGTTTACAAACAACATCTCCTAGCAACCATCAGTGAAAAACGCAACGCACCCGCATTTGCTTGCGGATGCAATGCGTTTTTCACGCAGCCCCATTCACTACTATGGGGCTAGGGATGCGTGAAAAACGCAGAATATAGAACATGCTGCGATTTTTGCGGAACGCACAAGTGATGCGTGAAAAAAAACGCTCATGTACACAGACCCATTGAAATGAATGGGTCAGGATTCAGTGCGGATGCTATACGTTCACGTCACGCATTGCACCTGCGCGGAAAACTCGCTCGTGTGAAAGGGGCCTTAGGCACTATCCCGTGGATGTGTTTGTAATGGGACAACCAATAAAAGAACAGAACAGCAACCAATGGAGGACTTGACTTGACCTCAAGGTTCTGATGCAGAGCGTCTACAGCAGGGCTGGCCAACCTGCGGCTCTCCAGCTGTTGTAAAACTACAACTCCCACCATGCCCTGCTGTGGGCTGAGAGCTGTAGGCAGACTGGGCATGCTGGGAGTTGTAGTTTTTGCAACAGCTGGAGAGCCGCAGGTTGACCAGCCCTGGTCTACAGCATGACACCGACAACAAGTGTTGAGCGAATCGAAGTCCTCTAAGTGGACTTCAATCCGAATTTCAGGGAAAATTAGAATTGCTGCGAAGCCAAATTTCCTGGTGCTTCTTAGTAACAAATCAATTTTTCCTGAACGGCAAAAACAAAACATGCTTACCTCATCCGTTTCAGCGCGAAGAGCCGGTCGCCACCATTTTGATTGAAGATCTTGCACAAGCTCTTCACAATCAAATGGATGAGTCTAGATCATTACTCTGCCCAAATCTATATTCAGCTACATGGCTTAGAAAATATGCTGTCAAACAATGATCCTAGGTTTTGGTATAGACACATGATCTAGACTACCATATTTGCCTATACCGAATGTAAATATGCAACCAAATGTGGCAAAATACACAAAAAAATAAAATAAAAAATGAAAAATTATAAAAAAGCAGATGCGTTTTTGATGCGTTTTTTATCAAAAACGCCCAAATGGCCCCTGGGGGGGTTCAGATATCTTGCTTTGGAGGCAGCAGAACGTTGGTGGTCATAGTCAACCGTCATGTACAATTCCGTTCGCGAACAGAAAATTTTATGTTCGCGACATCACTATCCGGACCTAATCCGGACACGCTCGTGTGAAAGGGGCCTTAATGTTACAGTTAGGCTGGGTTCACACGAGCGTGTTCGGATTAGGTCCGGATGCGTTGCGGATGCGTGAAGAGAAAACTGTGCGATTTCACAGGCAAAGCCATTCAGTTTTGCCTGCGATTGCGTTCAGTTGTTCAGTTTTTTCCGTGCGGGTGCTATGCGTTTTGATGCGTTTTTCACGCGCGTGATAAAAAACTGAAGGTTTACAAACAACATCTCCTAGCAACCATCAGTGAAAAACGCAACGCACCCGCATTTGCTTGCGGATGCAATGCGTTTTTCACGCAGCCCCATTCACTACTATGGGGCTAGGGATGCGTGAAAAACGCAGAATATAGAACATGCTGCGATTTTTGCGCAACGCACAAGTGATGCGTGAAAAAAACCGCTCATGTACACAGACCCATTGAAATGAATGGGTCAGGATTCAGTGCGGATGCTATACGTTCACGCCACGCATTGCACCTGCGCGGAAAACTCGCTCGTGTGAAAGGGGCCTTAGGCACTATCCCGTGGATGTGTTTGTAATGGGACAACCAATAAAAGAACAGAACAGCAACCAATGGAGGACTTGACTTGACCTCAAGGTTCTGATGCAGAGCGTCTACAGCAGGGCTGGCCAACCTGCGGCTCTCCAGCTGTTGTAAAACTACAACTCCCACCATGCCCTGCTGTGGGCTGAGAGCTGTAGGCAGACTGGGCATGCTGGGAGTTGTAGTTTTTGCAACAGCTGGAGAGCCGCAGGTTGACCAGCCCTGGTCTACAGCATGACACCGACAACAAGTGTTGAGCGAATCGAAGTCCTCTAAGTGGACTTCAATCCGAATTTCAGGGAAAATTAGAATTGCTGCGAAGCCAAATTTCCTGGTGCTTCTTAGTAACAAATCAATTTTTCCTGAACGGCAAAAAAACAAAACATACTTACCTCATCCGTTTCAGCGCGAAGAGCCGGTCGCCACCATTTTGATTGAAGATCTTGCACAAGCTCTTCACAATCAAATGGATGAGGCAAGTATGATTTTTTTAATGTATTTTTTTATTTTTCACTGTAATATTAATGTCAGCTATAATTGGGGCATCTGAGGTCAATGACGGGGAGCGGCTCAATCGCCGTTCCCTGTCATTGCACCCAATACGAAGCAAATTTTGTAAAATTTGGTGAAGAATTTTCCAATACTTTGCTAATTTCTACTGACAATATAACATAAAAAAGGCACTCACTTGCTCCTCACCGCTCTGTTCCAGCACTGAGGGTACAGCTCCTTCCAGTCCCCGGCATGTAAACTTCTGGATGGAATCATGTGTGCCACTGCAGCCAATCACTGGCCTCAGTGGCGACATACTCCCAATCCGTAATTTCTGCCATAAGCAAATCCACAGCAGGAAGTCTATTGCGTTTCCCCTATATGTGGACATAACCACTGCACCACATTTATTATAGAGGTTTTTCAGATTGATCAGTGAGGGTCCCCCGTGTCTCACCCCCACCGATCAGATTTTGATGACCTAAAGGGTAAAACAAAAATCTCAGAAAACCCTTTTAATGATTTCGCAACTTACCAAGCACGGCGCCGTACATTGTATAGCAGTTGGTGGAGTACTTGAATGGAGCGGAGCTGCTCCTCAGCCACGTGATCGATGAACGGGTCATCGCTCAGCCTGGGAAAAGCAGAGAGAAGGCTGCGGCGCTTACCGGAGCGCAGGTGCCTCCTCAAAAAGCTGATCGGCCTGGATCCCACGTGATGGACCCCCACCGACCAGACACTGATGACCTATCCTGAGGATTTACTTAAATCTTGGAAAACCCTTTAAGGTCCCTTTCACACGGGCGAGTTTTCCAGTGCGGGTGCAATGCGCGAGGTGAACGCATTGCACCTGCACTGAATCCGGAACCATTTATTTCTATAGGGCTATGCACATCAGCGTGAAAATCGCAGCATGCTCTATATTCTGCGTTTTTCACGAAACGCAGGCCCCATGTAAGTGAACGGGGCTGCGGTAAAATCAGGGTGGGGACCCGATCTTTATTATTTTCCCTTATAACATGGTATAAAGAAAAATAATAGCATTCTAAATACAGAATGCTAAGTAAAAAGGGCAATAGAGGGTTAAAAAAAAAAATAAGTAACTCACCTCCTCCAATTGAGCGCATAGCTGCCTGTCTCCGGTTCAGCTGGGGGGTAAAGGACCTTCCGTGACGTCACTGGGTCACATGGTCCAATCACTTGCTCCCATCACAATGGCCCTTTTTACTTAGCATTCTGTATTTAGAATGCTATTATTTCCCTTCAGAACTATGTGATAAGGCAGGCATCCTCAAACTGCGCCCTCCAGATGTTGTAAAACTACAACTCCCAGAATGCCCTGCTGTAGGCTGATACCTGTAGGCTGTTCGGGCAAGCTGGGAGTTGTAGTTTTGCAACAGCTGGAGGGCCGCAGTTTGAGGATGCCTGTTATAAGGGAAAATATACAGAATACTCAACCCGAAACCGGACTTCATCACTAAAGTCCGGCTTTGGTTCTGGGTACCAAACATGCCGATTTTTCTCACGCGTGTTCAAAACGCATTACAACTAGAGATGAGCGAACTTTAAAAAAAAATCCGGTGTTCGACGTTCGGGTTGTGCTAAGTCGCGCATCCCGTTATGGATTCCACTATAGCGGCATATGGAATCCATAAGGGGCGGCTGCCACCAACCCGAACTGTTGAACAGCCGAAGGACCTGGGGTGACGTCACTCATCATGTGATCAGTGCAGGGGCGTGGCTCAGCATGGGATCAAATCCAGTGCTGAGCCACGCCCCTGCACTGATCCCATGACAGTGACGTCACCCCAGGTCCTTCGGCTGTTCAACAGTTCGGGTTGGTGGCAGCCGCCCCTTATGGATTCCATATGCCGCTATAGTGGAATCCATAACGGGATGCGCGACTTACCACAACCCGAACACCGGACTTTTTTTTAAAGTTCGCTCATCTCTAATTACAACAGTTTCAACACGCGCGGAAAAATCGCCCATTTTCCCGCAAACGCACCCGCCTCTTATCCGGGAGTCAAACAAGACACCTGTGTGACGGAGACCTAAGGGTTTCCGTTTAAGACACTTTTTCCACCATGGTCAATGAGCAGGCTTGACTTAGCAGGAAGCTTCTGTGCAAAAAAAAAAAAAAAAAACATTTAAAAAATTTGTCAAAAATAGTGTTGCGCGAACTTGTGTTCTGCGTCCAAAGTTCGGGTTATCGAAGAATCCAAGGTTTGGAATCCATAAGGGATTCTTCGATAACCCGCACATACCTAAAAAAAAAAAAAGGCCAAAAAGTTGCTTGATACATTACCCCCTTAGACTAGGCAGCATGACCTGCGAAACTGTGATACATCAGGTGAAGGGTAGCGGCTAGTTCCTATCCCGCAGATTGCCCTGTGACGTCACAGTGAAGCCCCGCCCACAGCCTATTCTCACTTTTCTTTACTATCCAGTTCATTCTTTACCATCAATGGCGGCATGGAGTTAGTTTTTATAAGAGCCGAGCGCAGCGAGGCCGAGCCCGATGCGTGGTGAAGGTCTAACCAGCCTGGCTTCGGAGGTCAGACATCCCTATACAACCTTTTGCTCTTTTTTTGGAGCTTGGTTTGAAGCCATTTTATTTTATTTGTCACGCAAAATACTGATGGATTCTTCAGTCTGAAGTTTGTCGCATTTACTACGAAGAGTCTGTCAGTCTGTATGCCACCAGGGACTGGAGCACACCTAAGACTTTTTGGCACAAACACATGTCCAACCCTTCAGCAAATGCAAACTGCTGGCCAAGGCGCAACGCTCCCTAAAAACGATGCAATAAATTTCTGACAAATGCTACTCCACTGACAAAACAAGCAAAATCACTCAGTTCTTCATACATCCCCCAAAAGTTTAGACTGAAATTTAGGCAGGATTGAGGGTCACTCCGTCTTATAAAACATTTTATAATTGTAGAAGATTACAGCGATAAAAGCAACAAAGGCACAAAGAGACAAAACATATACAGGGGAGTGCGGGAGGGGGCGTTACCTCAATGCCAGTCAGAGCCACAGAAGTCTGGACAGCAGCAAAGGGGCTGATTAGGTAACGCAGCGTCTGCCGCCTCCTCCTGAGTAATCGGGCCTGAGGTGAGAGGAAGGAGCCCGGGATTGTGAGCAGGTGACTCATCAAGACACAGGGCGGGAGGTAGAGAAGTACTGATACTGCGAGTATGTGAGTAATGCAGTACCACATAACACAGGTATAACCTGCAGTCCTACGTAACACCACAGATAGCACAGTGACAACTCTCTGAGCAAAGATATTATAGTAGATGTCACCTGCAGTCCTATGTAAGGCCCCTTTCACACGGACGGGTTTTCCACGCGGCTGCAATGCGTGACGTGAACGCATCGCACCCGCACTGAATCCGGACCCATTCATTTCAATGGCTCTGTGTACATGAGCATTATTTTTCCTGCATCACTTTTGCGTTGCGTGAAAATCGCAGCATGTTCTATAGTGATGAGCGGCAGGTGCCATATTCGATTTCGACGAAATTCGCGAATATTCGAATGAATATTCGTTTCGTATTCGTCGAAATCGAATATTCGTCATTTTTTCTAGTTATCGCGATTAAAATGCGATTTAAATAATCGCATATTGCGATTTGTACTTAAGGCTACTTTCCTATTGGTTTCATATCTAGAATTAGCGAGGATGACGAATATGACGAATGTATTCGTCATATTCCTCAAAACGAAGATAACGAGTATTCTACATCTTCGTTTAGCAACCTATTCGCCAACCTCGCTAATTCTAGCAATCAAATAGGAAGGTTGACTATAGAGATAGCTGTGTTAAATTCAGCTATGCGATTTTTTTTTTAATACAATAATTATATTACTTGATATGATAATATTATTATAAGTATTCTATTTATTAAAAAAAAAAAATCGCATAGCGAATTTAACACAGCTGTCTGGTAAGTCAACCTTCCTATTTGATTGCTAGAATTAGCGAGGTTGACGAATAGGTAGCTAAAACGAAGATGTAGAATACTGCGTTATCTTCGTTTTGAGGAATATGACGAATACATTCGTCATATTCGTCATCCTCGCTAATTCTACCAAGCCAACCATAACTTCTGTGCTCATGGAGCGTCCCCATCACCATGGGAACGTCTCCATATACTAAAATGTACTGTCGGATTTGAGGAATTACGTTGAAATCGCAATGCGATTAATTCAAGTTATATTAATCGCATTGCGATTTCAACTTAGAGCTGGGTTTATAATGGGTCAGCTTGCTAGAATTAACGAAGTTAACGAATATGGAATATAGCAGCAGTGCTAAGTTGAAATCGCAATGCGATTAATTTAACTTAAAGTATTCGCATTGCGATTTCAACTTAGAGCTGGGTTTATAATGGGTCAGCTTGCTAGAATTAACGAAGTTAACGAATATGGAATATAGCAGCAGTGCTAAGTTGAAATCGCAATGCGATTAATTTAACTTAAAGTATTCGCATTGCGATTTCAACTTAGCACTGCTAGTGCATAGCTATATATTCCATATTCGTTAATTCTAGCCTATGTAAGATAGCAGTGCTAAGTTGTAATCGCAATGCGATTAATATAACTTGAATTAATCGCATTACGATTTCAACGTAATTCCTCAAATCCGACAGTACATTTTTAGTATATAGAGATTTTCCCATGGAAGGGGACGCTCCATGAGCACGGAAGTCGGCAGAAGCGGCAACGGGCACTGACTGGAGCAGCCAGGAAGCCAGGAATCCTCATGACAGGTAAGAACTACTTTTGGGAAGTGGGAAAGAAAAAAATATAACTAAAAAAAAAAAAAAAAACGAATATTCGAAATAGCGAATTTATAGCGCTATATTCGAAATATTCGCGAATTAGCGAAGTGCCGATATTCGCTAAAAAAATTCGCTTTTCGAATATTCGCGCTCAACACTAATGTTCTATATTCTGCATTTTTCACGCAGCCCTGGCCTCATAGAAGTGAACGGGGCTGCTGGAAAAACACATCGCATCCGCAAACAAGTGCGAGCATGTCCGGATTGGGGCCGGATAAGTTGCGGATGCGTTCAGTGGAAACTGTGCGATTTCGTAGGCAAAGCCATTCAGTTTTGCCTGCGATTGCGTTCAGTTGTTCAGTTTTTATCGCGTGGGTGCAATGCGATTTGATGCGTTTTTCACGCGCGTGATAAAAAACTGAAGGTTTACAAACAACATCTCTCAGCAACCATCAGTGAAAAATGCATTGCATCTGCACTTGCTTGCGGTTGCGTTTTTCATGCAGCCCCATTCACTTCTATGGGGCCAGGGCTGCGTGAAAAATGCAGAATATAGAACATGCTGCGATTTTCACGCAACGCAGAAGTGATGCGTTAAAAAAAACGCTCATGTACACAGCCCTATTGAAATGAATGGGTCCGGATTCAGTGCGGGTGCAATGCGTTCACATCACGCATTGCACCCGCGCGGAAAACTCGTCCGTGTGAAAGGGGCCTAACACAGTTATAACTCTCTGAGTACAGATAGTAAATAACACCTGCAGTCCTATGTAACACCTCAGATAGCACAGTAAAACTCTCTGAAGTGCAGATGATGTAGTAGATGTCACCTGCAGTCCTATGTAACACCTCAGATAGCACAGTAAAACTCTCTAAAGTGCAGATGATGTAGTAGATGTCACTTGCAGTCCTATGTAACACCACATAAGGGCCCTTGCACACGACCTTATGCCCTCCGAGATATACGGCCGTGAGCAGGCCATATGTCCCGGAGCGACATTGATCGTGTGCACGGGAGCACACAGCATCATAGATTACAATGTTGCTGTGCACCTCGGGCCACCCGCGGGACTATTGTCCTGCACTCATATGATCATTGTAATCTATGATACTGTGCTCTCCCGCGCACACGATCAATGCCGCTCCGGGACATATGGCCTGCTCACGGCCGTATATCTCGGAGGGCATATGGTCGTGTGCAAGGGCCTTAACACAGTGATAATGCTCTGAATACAGAAAATGTAGTAGATGCCACGTGTAGTCCTATGTAAAACCTCAGATAACACAGTGATAACTCTCTGAGTACAGATAATGCAGTAGATGTCACCTGCAGTCCTATGTAAAACCTCAGATAACACAGTGATAATTCTTTGAGTACAGATAATGTAGTAGATGTCACCTGCAGTCCTATGTAGCACCTCAGATAACACAGTGATAACCCTCTGAATACATATAATGTAGCAGATGCCACCCGCAGTCCTATGTAACACCACAGATAACACAGTGATAACTCTCTGAGGACAGATAAGGTAGGAGGTGTCACCTGCAGTCCTATGTAACACCACAGATAACACAGTGATAGCTCTCTGAGTACAGATAATGTAGTAGATGTCACCTGCAGTCCTATGTAACCTCACAGATAACACAGTGATAACTCTCTGAGTACAGATAATGTAGTAGATGTCACCTGCAGTCCTATGTAACACCACAGATAATACAGTGATAACTCTCTAAGTACATATAATGTAGTAGATGTGACCTGCAGTCCTATGTAACACCTCAGATAACACGGTGATAGCTCCCCGAGTACAAATAATGTAGTAGATGTTACCTGCAGTCCTATGTAACACCACAGATAACACAGTGATAACCCTCTGAATACATATAATGCAGTAGATGTCCCCCGCAGTCCTATGTAACCTCACAGATAACACAGTGATAACTCTCTGAGTACAGATAATGTAGTAGATGTCACCTGCAGTCCTATGTAACACCACAGATAATACAGTGATAACTCTCTGAGTACAGATAATGTAGTAGATGTCACCTGCAGTCCTATGTAACACCACAGATAACACAGTGATAACTCTCTGAGTACAGATAATGTAGTAGATGTCACCTGCAGTCCTATGTAACACCACAGATAACACAGTGATAACTCTCTGAGTACAGATAATGTAGTAGATGTCACCTGCAGTCCTATGTAACACCACAGATAACACAGTGATAACTCTCTGAGTACAGATAATGCAGTAGATGTCACCTGCAGTCCTATGTAACACCACAGATAACACAGTGATAACTCTCTGAGTACAGATAATGTAGTAGATGTCACCTGCAGTCCTATGTAACACCACAGATAACACAGTGATAACTCTCTGAGTACAGATAATGTAGTAGATGTCACCTGCAGTCCTATGTAACACCACAGATAACACAGTGATAACTCTCTGAGTACAGATAATGTAGTAGATGTCACCTGCAGTCCTATGTAACACCACAGATAACACAGTGATAACTCTCTGAGTACAGATAATGTAGTAGATGTCACCTGCAGTCCTATGTAACACCACAGATAACACAGTGATAACTCTCTGAGTACAGATAATGTAGTAGATGTCACCTGCAGTCCTATGTAACACCACAGATAACACAGTGATAACTCTCTGAGTACAGATAATGTAGTAGATGTCACCTGCAGTCCTATGTAACACCACAGATAACACAGTGATAACTCTCTGAGTACAGATAATGTAGTAGATGTCACCTGCAGTCCTATGTAACACCACAGATAACACAGTGATAACTCTCTGAGTACAGATAATGTAGTAGATGTCACCTGCAGTCCTATGTAACACCACAGATAACACAGTGATAACTCTGAGTACAGATAATGTAGTAGATGTCACCTGCAGTCCTATGTAACACCACAGATAACACAGTGATAACTCTCTGAGTACAGATAATGCAGTAGATGTCACCTGCAGTCCTATGTAACACCACAGATAACACAGTGATAACTCTCTGAGTACAGATAATGTAGTAGATGTCACCTGCAGTCCTATGTAACACCACAGATAACACAGTGATAACTCTCTGAGTACAGATAATGTAGTAGATGTCACCTGCAGTCCTATGTAACACCACAGATAACACAGTGATAACTCTCTGAGTACAGATAATGTAGTAGATGTCACCTGCAGTCCTATGTAACACCACAGATAACACAGTGATAGCTCTCTGAGTACAGATAATGTAGTAGATGTCACCTGCAGTCCTATGTAACACCACAGATAACACAGTGATAACTCTCTGAGTACAGATAATGTAGTAGATGTCACCTGCAGTCCTATGTAACACCACAGATAACACAGTGATAACTCTCTGAGTACAGATAATGTAGTAGATGTCACCTGCAGTCCTATGTAACACCACAGATAACACAGTGATAACTCTCTGAGTACAGATAATGTAGTAGATGTCACCTGCAGTCCTATGTAACACCACAGATAACACAGTGATAACTCTCTGAGTACAGATAATGTAGTAGATGTCACCTGCAGTCCTATGTAACACCACAGATAACACAGTGATAACTCTCTGAGTACAGATAATGTAGTAGATGTCACCTGCAGTCCTATGTAACACCACAGATAACACAGTGATAACTCTCTGAGTACAGATAATGTAGTAGATGTCACCTGCAGTCCTATGTAACACCACAGATAACACAGTGATAACTCTCTGAGTACAGATAATGTAGTAGATGTCACCTGCAGTCCTATGTAACACCACAGATAACACAGTGATAACTCTCTGAGTACAGATAATGTAGTAGATGTCACCTGCAGTCCTATGTAACACCACAGATAACACAGTGATAACTCTCTGAGTACAGATAATGTAGTAGATGTCACCTGCAGTCCTATGTAACACCACAGATAACACAGTGATAACTCTCTGAGTACAGATAATGTAGTAGATGTCACCTGCAGTCCTATGTAACACCACAGATAACACAGTGATAACTCTGAGTACAGATAATGCAGTAGATGTCACCTGCAGTCCTATGTAACACCACAGATAACACAGTGATAACTCTCTGAGTACAGATAATGCAGTAGATGTCACCTGCAGTCCTATGTAACACCACAGATAACACAGTGATAACTCTCTGAGTACAGATAATGTAGTAGATGTCACCTGCAGTCCTATGTAACACCACAGATAACACAGTGATAACTCTCTGAGTACAGATAATGTAGTAGATGTCACCTGCAGTCCTATGTAACACCACAGATAACACAGTGATAACTCTGAGTACAGATAATGCAGTAGATGTCACCTGCAGTCCTATGTAACACCACAGATAACACAGTGATAACTCTCTGAGTACAGATAATGCAGTAGATGTCACCTGCAGTCCTATGTAACACCACAGATAACACAGTGATAGCTCTCTGAGTACAGATAATGTAGTAGATGTCACCTGCAGTCCTATGTAACACCACAGATAACACAGTGATAACTCTCTGAGTACAGATAATGTAGTAGATGTCACCTGCAGTCCTATGTAACACCACAGATAACACAGTGATAACTCTCTGAGTACAGATAATGTAGTAGATGTCACCTGCAGTCCTATGTAACACCACAGATAACACAGTGATAACTCTCTGAGTACAGATAATGTAGTAGATGTCACCTGCAGTCCTATGTAACACCACAGATAACACAGTGATAACTCTCTTAGTGCAGATAATGTAGTAGATATCACCTGCAGTCCTATGTAACACCTCAGATAACACAGTGATAGCTCTGAGTACAGATAATGTAGTAGATGTCACCTTCAATATGTAACACCTCAGATAACACAGTGATAACTCTCTGAGTACAGATAATGTAGTAGATGTCACCTGCAGTCCTATGTAACACCTCAGATAACACAGTGATAACTCTCTGAATACATATAATGTAGTAGATGTCACCTGCAGTCCTATGTAACACTACAGATAACACAGTGATAACTCTCTGAATACATATAATGTAGTAGATGTCACCTGCAGTCCTATGTAACACCTCAGATAACACAGTGATAACTCTCTGAGTACAGATAATGTAGTAGATGTCACCTGCAGTCCTATGTAACACCACAGATAACACAGTGATAGCTCTCTGAGTACAGATAATGTAGTAGATGTCACCTGCAGTCCATGTAACTCCTTAGATAATACATTGATATCTATCTGAGTACAGATAATGTAGTAGATGTCACCTGCAGTCCTATGTAACTCCTTAGATAATACATTGATATCTATCTGAGTAGAGATATTGTAGTAGATATAACTTGCAGTCCTATGTAACTCCTTAGATAATACATTGATATCTATCTGAGTAGAGATATTGTAGTAGATATAACTTGCAGTCCTATGTAACTCCTTAGATAATACATACAGTATCTGAGTACAGATAAAGTTAATTATTTATTTTCTGTATGATGAGTCTTCGGCGCTCTGTTAGTTTTTCACATTCGTTGGTCACGTAGTCTAGAAGCAGCTCAGTCCCATCCAAGTGAAGGGGCCGAACCGCAATACCAAGCACAGCCTTTATACAATGGACAGCGCTGTCTTAGTAAACTGTGAGCTGTGAGCAGTGAGGTCTTCAGCTGATTGACAGGGGTGCCTGAAGTTGGACCTCCACCAGTCTCATATTGATGACCTTTCCTAAGGATTGGCCATCAATATTAAAATCTCGGAGAACTCCTTATGTTATCTGTAGTGTTACATAGGACTGTAGGTGATATCTACTACATTATATTTACTCAGACAGTTATCACTGTGTTTTCTGAGGTGTTACATAGGACTGCAGGTGACATCTACTACATTATATGTGTGCAGAGAGCTATCACTGTGTTATCTGTGATGTTACATAGGACTGCAGGTGACATCTACTACATTATCTATACTCAGAGAGTCATAACTCTGTTATCTGTAGTGTTACATAGGACTGCAGGTCAACATCTACTACATTATATGTACTGCAGAGAGCTATCACTGTGTTATCTGTGATGTTACATAGGACTGCAGGGAACATCTACTACATTATCTATACTCAGAGTCATAACTCTGTTATCTGTAGTCTTACATAGGACTGCAGGTGACATCTAATACATTATCTTTACTCAGATTCATAACTCTGTTATCTGTAGTGTTACATAGGACTGCAGGTGACATCTACTACATTATCTATACTCCGAGTCATAACTCTGTTATCTGTAGTGTTACATAGGACTGCAGGTCACATTTACTACATTATATGTATGCAGAGAGTTATCGCTGTGTTATCTGTGATGTTACATAGGACTGCAGGGAACATCTACTACATTATTTGTACTCAGAGAGCTGTCACTGTGTTATCTGTGGTGTTACATAGGACTGTAGGTGATATCTACTACATTATCTATACTCCGAGTCATAACTCTGTTATCTGTAGTGTTACATAGGACTGCAGGTCACATTTACTACATTATATGTATGCAGAGAGTTATCGCTGTGTTATCTGTGATGTTACATAGGACTGCAGGGAACATCTACTACATTATTTGTACTCAGAGAGCTATCACTGTGTTATCTGTGGTGTTACATAGGACTGCAGGTGACATCTACTACATTATCTATACTCCGAGTCATAACTCTGTTATCTGTAGTGTTACATAGGACTGCAGGTCACATTTACTACATTATATGTATGCAGAGAGTTATCGCTGTGTTATCTGTGATGTTACATAGGACTGCAGGGAACATCTACTACATTATCTGTACTCAGAGAGCTGTCACTGTGTTATCTGTGGTGTTACATAGGACTGTAGGTGACATCTACTACATTATTTGTACTCAGAGTCTCGGACACAGACCGAACATATGGTCGTCTGCATGAGGCCTCATATTGTGTAGGTTATCCCACCCAAACTGCCCGACCAATTTATTGTTTGGACTCTGCTCGTCCTCTCACGTTGTCCTATGATATCTGCCATAAGTTGTTAGCAGCTTTAAGTCCCATAAGCAATTGGTGTGACCTCAATGAGTAGCCTTGTACTTTAGGCACATCCTACAGGAGCCTGATTGGATTGACATCTGAGGAATCGGAAAGTCCAAGTCATTGCCTTAATCTGTTGGTCGTTTTTCATAATCCTTTCCATTCTCACTTCTCGGTACTCAGGGAAAGTCCTGCCACCTCACCGAGTCTACACCACAGTGTCTTCACAACAGCATGCTCTACATCTCTCACTTGAGGACCTGCAAATATAGTCATATGACCACAGGTCCTAAAGCGTATAACACAAAGCATTAGTAATGATGTGCAGAGGCCCCAATACACGTCTTTACTGCAACAAAATAAATGGTTAACAGTCAAGCATGAGTCCACCGCTCTGCTGAGAGCTATGGTGGCTCACTAAGGACTATCACCGTGTTTTCCTGTATCACCATGCCCAAAGTATACCAATTTTGTCAATATAGTAACACATTTTATACCGTCACAGATCCCACTCCAGTTTTTACTTTTGAGTTCCACCTATCACTGAATTGAAGGACAAAAAGAAAACCAGAAAGCCGTTGCGACCACATTGATCACAGCCACTTCCTGGTCCTCTTGGCCGAAACATAGAGCAAAGCCGGTGACACCATGGCATGCTGAATATTTCCGGATATTCCACAGATAAAGGCCTCATGCCGCTATAAGTGCATATGTCACCCAAAGGGCACCATGTAAAAAAATAAATAAATCATAGGGTGTATTTTATAGGGTGCTTCTGTGCCGAATTGTGCAGAAGACTCTATGGTTTTAAAAAAGGTACAGCATGCTCTTTTGGTATGGTAGTCGCAACTCTTGTATGACATATCCACTGGATAGTGGGCCCTCAGGGACCTTCACCTATGTGGGGAATGAAGACCCCCTTTTATGGGATATCCACAGAATAGTGGACCCTCACCTAGGTGGAGAACAGGTATCCTGTGGCCCATGTCCAGTATTTTGAAGAAGCCACTAACAGACGCAGACACATCCACATGGAGAACGAATGAACATGTGAACTGCCTTCATTTACTCCTGCGGTAGCTACAGGAACAGCCGAGCATGTTTACAGTGGGGGAAGCGAGTCAGCTTGTCTGAAGGAGGCAATGAAATAAAACTACTTACTTACCTCAGGCTCTGTCTACAACATGCTGTTCTCACGAAGGTTGTCCTCATGAGCTGATAGATACAAGTCTAGTGAGAATACCAATCATGGCCCATAGGCTGATGCAAACAGTGCAGCCTTCAGAAGAAAGTAAAGACTCTGCTTCTTTAACAAAAATAAATTTTGATCTAGTTTTTCATTACCCAAAAAAAAAAAAAATAAGAAAAAAAACACTAGTAATGTGGCAAAAAGGCCCCAAGGTCCAGTAATATCTGGGTCTCTATGAGGTTAAACTGTCTCTTCTGCTACCTCTATTGAAGTGCAGCTGATAGACAGTGGTGAAGCTGAGGCTTTTGTAGATCCACCCTGGAAAACCCCTAAGAATCGCCAAAATATCACAAAAAACGCATGGTAACCCTTCCATCAAACAATGCCAAACCATGCTAAGTAGTACGGTTGTTCCTCATAATGGTCTTCCATTTCCATCCCATTCCACCTCGAAGACACTTCGATAGCTCGTTGATGATTACACTAATTGCTCATTATATTAGAATATATCAACTTACTAATGGCTGACCTCAGATTCAGTTCTGTTCTTCTGTTCTTCACCTGGAATATATAGAAGACGGAAGTGTGGATTAGGATAAGAGCTCGGATTAGGGTCAAATTTCCAGAAACTGGTGAATAACTCATTTATATGCATCGTCATAATGTAGATTCAGTGTTAATTATCACATGAAGTAATGACACTTCCCTGAAATGAATGGGAGTGGTGAACAAGACTGTCAGCCCCGACCACAGTAATGTGATGTGAAAAGTATACCACGCAAGACATACCCTCAGGCACTCAGTAGAAATTCCTCGATGAAGATTTCGGGACGATAACTTTGTTCAAACAGGTCAGAAAAAATGTTCTTGAAGTTGTCTCTGGAGTAGACTTTGTTCAAGCTACATCTACAGTAGTAGTAATGTGAGGTTATTTGTTGTTACCGTTTTGTTATCTAACAGGGTCTTATAGTTTTATAACTTTTTTTTTTTTGCTGTTTTTACTTATTTTAGGTAGCCTTTTAGGCTTCACACACATGGCTTAAGATGACCAACATGGAAAATTGTCAACCAAAATGATCTTTCATTGCGTGTAATTTAACAATGAATGATTGTTTTAACTCATTGATGACAGATTATCGAGACCTGAAAAGAAGCCAGCTGTGAAATTTTCATCCAATAGTTAGACAAAAGACTTTTCATCCATCGCCCGGGTTTATTGAATGAGTATGGCCAGTTTGAACAACTGTAACGTCCAATATGGACTAGAATATATATAACTGTACCTTGTGAAACAAATGCTCATCAGATAATTGTTTGTTCAACTGCTTCTCAACCCTCCACCGACATCTATCCAATGTGGCCCCCTTAGTGTACTGTTGCATGTGTCCAATTTCATAAAGAAAAATACAAGGCTTTTTTCGGAGAAATATAATGTTCCAGAGAGGACAATATACTATAAAGTCACTGTATTCTCTTCTATTTGAGCAAATCTCTAGCACTTGCCAATGCCAGCCCCGAACCGTCAGAATGTATATGTGAATACAAAGGCAAACCTGGCTTCTAACAAATTTACTCAGTAATGTCTCCCACGGCATCAGAGACCTGACCCTCCCATGGATCTCCTCTTACCTCACCAACAGAACCTTCATGGTTTCATACACCACCTCCTCATCATGCCTTTTCTCTCTGTTGGTGTCCCCCAAGGCTCTGACCTGTGTCCTCAACTTTTCTCCATTTATACATTTGGCTTTGGACAGCTCATAGGGTCCCGGGGCCTCCAATACCACCTCTATTCTGATGACACTCAAATCTACCTTGCTGGCCTAGATGTCATTTCCCTTCTGTCTAGAATCCCAGAATGTCTATCAGTTCTATCTTCATTCTTCTCCTTCTGCTTCTTAAAACTCAACATAGAGAAAAGTGAATTCATTATCTTTCCACCATGTCACTCAGGCCCCCTGCCATACCTATCCATTAGGCTGGGAACACACCTAGGCGTTTTTGGTTCAGGCGTTTTTTTGAGCGTTTTTTCCACGGAAAACGCGCGTTATTTTAGGCATTTTTGTATTTTTGCAACGCGCATATTTGGGGCATTTTTTGATTGACAGCTTACAGTTTGCAGAAAAAAAGAATCCCCACCCAGCAAAGGTGGGTGGAGATTCTGCCTTTCTGCTGGGTTTTACTACAAAAACGCGCGTTTCATATATGCGCGTTCCCATGCTTTTCAATGGGTGCTAACGCTTGGGCAAACGCCCCAAAGAAGCTCATGCACAAGCGTTAGCGTTTGGCGTTTTTCAGCGTGTTCAAACGCGCTGTAAAACGCTCAAGTGTGAACCATGTCCATTGGAATACATGGGTTTTCACTTGTTGTGCGTTTTTCAGCGCGTTTGAACGCGCTGAAAAACGCTCAGGTGTGTTCCCAGGGTTACAGTTAACAGCACCACGATGTCTCCAGTCTCATAGGTCCACTGCCTAAGGATAACATTTGATTCTGCCCTGTCCTTTAAGCCAGTGTTCCTCAACTCCAGTGCTCAGGGCCTCCTGCTGATCATGTTTTCAGGAGTTCCTTAGTATTGGGAAGGTGATATAGTTATTTTCAATGCATTAGGACTCATTCTGAGGCATATTCTCAAATCATGACCTGTAAGTGGTCCCTGAGGACTGAAGATGGGGAACACTGCTTTACACCACAAATCCAAACCCTTACCTCCACCTGCTGCTCAACTCAAGAACATCTCTTGTATTCACATATCTCTTCACCCATGAGTCAACTAAAATGCTAGTGCACGCCCTTGTGCTCTCCCACCTGGACTACTGCAAAATCCTCCTCTATGGACTCCCATCTACCACTCTTGCACCCCTCTAATCTCCTCAATTCTGCCGCTAATGTCTAATTGACCCTTGATGAAATTGACAGTGGAGATGGGTAGGCTCAGTGCAGTTTTAGATAATGAAATTCATGTAGTAGCTGGCAGCCTATGGAAATGGATGGAAGTGTTGGTAATTTAGGAACATAGGCTCTCATAACCCCTGCAGTGCACCATGTTTATAGGGCTATGGGCAAATACAAGAGGTGAACACTCTTAGGCCCCTTTCACACGGGCGAGAATTCCGCGCGGGTGCAATGCGTGACGTGGACTCCGCACTGAATGCTGACCCATTCAGTTCAATGGGGCTGTGCAGATGAGCGGTGATTTTCACTCATCACTTGTGCGTTACGTGAAAATTGCAGCATGCTCTATATTATGTGTTTTTCACACTACGCAGGCCCCGTAGAAATGAATGGGGCTGCGTGAAGATTACAAGCATCCGCAAGCAAGTGCGGATGCGGTGCAATTTTCATGCATGGTTGTTAGGAGACAATACCCAGTAAAGTCTATTTACTGTATTATTTTCCCTCATAACATGGTTATAAGGGCAAACAATAGCAGTCTTAATACAGAATGCTTACTAAAATGTGACTTGAGGGGTTAAAAAATAAAACAAACTAACTCACCTTATCCAATGGATCGCGCAGCCGGCATAGTCTTCTTTCTTCTTCTTTCAGGACCTGCAAAGGATCTTTGATGACGTAATCGTGCTCACCATGTGTTGAGAGCGGTGACGTCAGCGCAGGTCCTGCTGAATGAAGATAGAAGGTTCATCTAACTTCATTCAGCAGGACCTGCGCTGACGTCACCTCGCTCACCACGTGGAAAGCGTGATTACGTCAACAAAGGTCCTTTTGCAGGTCCTGAAAGAAGAAGAAAGAAGACAATGCAGGCTGCGCGATCAAGTGGATGAGGTGAGTTATTATTTTTTTTTCTTTTTAAACCCCTTAATCCACATTTTACTAAGCATTCTCTATTGATAATGCTATTATTTTCCCTTATAACCATGTTATAAGGGAAAATAATAACATCTACAGAATACCGAACCCGAACCCGAACTTCTGTGAAGAAGTCCGGCTTCAGGTCTGGGTAACAAACACTCAGATTTTTATCACGCGCATGCAAAACGCATTCAAACGCATTGCACTCGCGCATAAAAATCACGCGATTTCCCACAACGCACCCGCATCCTATCCGGCCTTAGCCTTCTTGGATCAAAGATTTCAATCTCTGAAAATATCTGCGAAGGTCGGATACACAGATGGTGTCTAAGTGCTGTCACCTAGTTAGTTGATTGGGTCACACCTTTAAGATATGGCCAGACATTTAGGAAACCAAAACTAGGTGTGGATCATAAAAGAAGAGAAAGTATAAAGGACAGGTACAACATTTCCCCATTTTTTATTTAATCCTGCTTTTGACTTGAAAAACGTCATCAGGAAACCTGACCACGTGGCCGTACCCTTATAGAGCGCCAATGGGCCAGGCTCAGCAATAATACATATCAATAAATGTATTAGTATTAATCCAGGTGTCTCACTGTCTCACTGGAGAACAGCACCTATATTGTGTTTCCAGTAAATGCTTCACCAGCAATGACGTCAACTTTACAGGAAGAGCAAGAACCTGGCAGGTGTTCCCTGTATTTCCCAACTGTCAAGCAATGAGCAGTAAATATATTACGCCACCGTCATGTCCTTCTAGGAAAACCTAAATTAAGCAGCCTGAGTAACCCCCTCCCAGCAGAGATGTCAGCTTGGGTGATGACAGAATTCAGAGCTGGTAAACTTGTTCTACAGTGTGGTGACAGCCGGGTCTAGAACATTAGGACAATGTTTTAAATAGATTTGTGCTTCTGTTATACCTAAAACAGAACAATAAGAGATTCATGCAGTAAGGGCTCACATCACATGTTGTTTTTGTCCACATCCGATCCGCATTTTTTGCAAGTCGGATGCAGACCCATTCATATCAATGGGGCCGCAACAGATGCAGGCATCACACCATGTGCTGTCCACGTCTGTTAGATCCACAAAGATATAGAACATATCCTATTTGTGTCTGAATTATGGACAAGGATAGGCCTGTTCTATCATCGTTGTTCCGTTCCACAAAATGCAGAATGCACACGGCTCCCTCCCCTAGCAATTTCTTCACAACTCCCACCTCTTTTGCAACACCCACTCCTTTGGCTAGTCAAGATCGCTCTCTCAGACCAGGTCCGGAAGCCGCTCCGTCTGTTTCCTACACATGTATACTGTATGACGTGTCACTATATATGGTGTCATTGTATATAATGTCATTGTATGTTTGCTGCCACTGAGGAAGGGACAAGTTGCGTCCCGAAACGCGTCTGGGTCCAGCAATAGTGAGAGCGACAACACGGAATATGCACTTTGGCAAAGCAGACGACTGAACAAAGTCTTTGAAAGTATAACCATTCAAGGATATAAGCCGGACCAATCCGAGGATTAAGCCCGCGTCACGTTGGACGCCAAGTTGTATGACGCAGGGGACTACGTGGGACGCCGCGGCAGGTCCTGGAAGGGCGATTGCAAGGAAGATTGAAACGGCCGGCGCACGTGCTATGGAGCGGTAATGTACCACCTTAAACCGTGGAAAAGAGTAAGGGGAAAAAAAGGAAGATACAGTTAAGAATAAAATGAGGCGGGGGTAGCATAATCGCTTCCATAATCTAAAAATGGGGTAATATGACCGAACAGGTTACTAAATATACATGTGTGTACATAGGTGTAATGACCTATATTGAGAGGTCACCGGACTCTTTTCCTGTTATATCCTATGTGTCCTATATAGTCGCGGGCAGCATCTCGCGAGCATTAGCTGGCTCGCGGATGAAGTCTCGCGATTTTTCGGACGGAGAGGATGTTGTTTGGATACGTCACGAATGCGACGTAATGCCGCAATACGTGACTTGCCCTCTTTCCCTTTGTTTGACACGCACTTTCGTGTTGATGTCCGGTGGGCGCGGCATTGCGGCTCTTCGTAGTGGCGTCATGATGCCGCGAGATTATGCGGCTGATTGGATTGATGTTGGGCGCTATTTTGCGCGCCCGTGACGTCAGTGGGAGTGCGACGGCGTGGAGACGTGACATATCCCCAGCATGCCTGTGATGCGGTAATGAGTTCAAACTCAAATTTAAAATACACACATGTGCCTTGCATTATATATGATAGACATGGATACATATAGAGGTTAGAGCGATCAAATCAGATACGCCCCTTGAGAAAGCGGAGCGAAACGTACGTCGGGGTTGGCTCTCCTCTCTGCACAAGAAACCCGTGTCCTCCTTTCTAAAGTGTCCCTCAGGTATATATCTATTTGAACATATGTGCTTTGTTGCTGTAGTGTATGGGTGGTCTTGCCCATCAGCTTAAGTTGAACACTGTTTTGTTCTTTGTATTTTTCCTGTATTGGGGACGTGTTTGGTTTGACCACACTGCCGTAGAAGGTATTCTGCCTTATGTAGGAGTACTAACGGTGTTTTCTTTTGCATGGGAGGGGAGTCACATGTCTTGGCTACCATTTGTATTGCTAAAATATATATATTTTTATATTGACATTGTGTATGTTGTTGGTCTTTTTTATCAACTAATAAAGTTTATGGAATTGTATTGCGTGTCCCTTCTTGGTCTTTTGGTAAACAATTATACTATTGTATTGATTGTTTATTTTGACAGGGTCTTATCGAACTTTTTTATATCTATAATAGATGTGTTATTATTAAATAAGTTTTTTTTTTTTCGACTATCAATTTGGAGTTCTGTTCATTTGACCCGATTATTGTGTGCCCCTCCATTTTGGATATAACATTGTATAATTCTGTTGAGAGGGCCCTGAGCCTCTTCTGAGTTTGGGCCCCAAAGCAACTGCTTCCACTATAGCTTAGCCCCTGGCCCTAAGGCTTATTTCAGACAAGTGAGTTTTCTGTCCTGATGGTCTGATTATCCACATGAACATTGTTTTTCACTGACCATCTGTCTCATGCCCGGCGCTAGAAACCGGCAAGGTCGGCAGCTGCTGGGGCCCACTGCTTCTGGGGGGCCCACTGAGCTGCTATGAGCACTTCCATCAATACAGATGGAAGAACTCATTGTTGGAGGTGCTGTCATTTCACTTACGCAGTACCCCTCGTGGAGGGCCCTCTGATAGTCAAATGAGGCTGCTGCAGAGACTCAGACATGCCCCCTCTACAGGTGCTGCCTGAGTGAGGAGAGAAGCTCAGGGCTGGAGTAGAAGTGTGAACACAGTTTGTCAGTGAGTAGTGAGTCTGCACTGTGACTGCCTTTTGTCTGTGGGACAGGGAACCCTTCCGGTTGCTGCTGGATGTTGTAGTGGACAAGCAGCTTCATGCTATTTGTTTTACTGATTCATGAAGCAGTTTGCCTCCATGACACCTTCCCCCCTCATATCTTGCTGTCTCCTTTCCTCCCTCATGTATCCAGAGCTCCTATCTCTATTGCTGCCCTGAACAGACCTCTTGCCACTACTTCTTATATGAATCCCCCTCAGCCCCTTCCACCTACTTGCTGTGTCCACCCCTCCTGTCCATCCATGGCCCCGGGCCCCTGTATCACTCCTCTGCCTCTCATTATGGTGGTGTCTAAACCACATTCACCATAAGGACCTTCTAACGTCACAGGGTCATGTGACTGTTCCCCCCACCCTGTATTGTGCCCCTCACCCCATATTGTGCCCCCTTATACCCTCTTACCACACCCTGTGCAGTGCTCCTAGTCATTCTGTGCCCTATTATACCATTTTATCTGGTCACAGTATGGAGGTGTCATTATACTGTGTGGGGGACACTGGGGGGTCAATATTCTGAATGGAGGGTCACTGTGGGGTCATTATAATGTGTGGGGGGCACTGGGGGCCATTACACTGTAAGGGCCCCTTACACAGTATAATGAACCCCAAAGCCCCCATTCAATATAATGACCACGGAGACTTTAGTGTCCACTCCGTGGTGGGCACTACAGAAGGGTCACTCAGGTCACATTGTTCCCCCCCTGCGTGGAGATTGGTATGTCCTTTTATTGCACACTGAGAAACCCTGTTACTGTCAATGAATTGCTATGTACAGGCCTTCTAGGGATGTCATTCCTGCTCTAGGTCAGTAGAGGGAGCTAGGGAGCCCTAGTTTATATATTCAGGCCCAGTCAGGGAAAGGCAGTCTAGTCCAAGCCATGAGCCTGTAAAGTTGAGTCCAGGCCACGAGCCTGTGAAAGTCAGTCCAGACCTGGGAGTCTGAGGAGAACCCTGCTCTGTAGCAGAGGGAGAACCAGCAGCGCCATCACCAGAAACCAGTTAGAAGCAAAGCTGAGAGGCAGAGGAAGGAAAAGTCAGTGCAAGAGGTACTATAGAAACCAGAGGAGGTACTATAATATTTCCCAATGATAAAGCCAGCAATAGGGCATACGGGCCTTGGATGTTTCACCAGTCAGGAATCTATGGAGTTCAGCCTGTACTGTGAGTTCTGATTAACCCTCTGTATACCTTGCCAAGAGATACCTGCCTATGTACTGTAAAGCCTGCTGTGTACCAATTATCTTCTGTGGAACTGGATGGAGAGTGTATGCTGTTTCAATTGTTCAGTAAAGAAGAATTCTGTTTCACCTCAAGTGTCTGCACTTCCATTATTCCCACTGTCAATCGGTGTGTCACTGTTACCGGCACTGGCGTCACGAACCTTAAGGGACCTAGCTATAGGCACGTTAAATCACAACACCAAGGGCACCTCACCTAACATCTAGCCTGTGTCCCTACAACAAGAGTGTGCCCCAGAGGACCCACGTGTCTGCCTCTTCATCACTGGCATCTTCTGCTGTCCCCTCAGTGGGGATGCTTCATTTTGGCGTCACGAACAGGATACAGACATTTCTGCGCCAAAGTGGAATCTGAACTGTGTGCTTTAACCATTTTGCCAAGTGACATCTGCCCGGTTTGCTTTATTGAACTTTCTGTGGCCAAAGTGGCTCCTGTGCATTGCGCTGGTTTGGAGGAAAAATCGCGGTGCAAAAGTGTGGATTTATGGACTATTTCAAGTGTCACTATCACCGCTTCCTGTCAGTGAATTGCCGGATTTGAGTCCCAAGATGGCCTCCTGAGCTGGGGAGTTTCCTGCTGCGCCATCACTGCGTTTGTTGGGCGGGAAAAATTTGTGCCACTTCGCTAAGAGAGCGAGTAAAGTATTTTTGCTGCGCCACCCCCTTTATGCAAAAGAATCGAAAGGGGTACCGCCTACTATACTGTATTGTTCCAGGGAGGCCGTGCTCGTCTGCAGATCACAGCACCGCCTCTTCTGACAGTCGTTCATATTGCTGAAAAGCTCTGTGCGCAAGAAGTGAGAGCAACTTGAGCACACGCACAAACCATAAAGTGAAAATTCGTATGCGAATAAATGGAGAAAAGATAATCACATTGCTGGTTGGCTACTCACCGAATAAGTGTGTGCAAGTGCTCCGATTTTTCCCCGCGGCCTGCGAATCTTCTCCTGCAACGAACAGTGAATCACCTCAGAGAAAGTTGCTCCCCGTTGAATCGCAAGCCCACATCGGGTGTCTTAAAGGGCCATACACCTTCAACGGTTGCCTATAGCAACGCCTCACAGAAAGTGCACAAAAACTTAATTTTGCCTATAGATTTCCTATAAACTGCCTTGGCCATGTCTGCATCTGAGGAAACAAGACCACCTGGCATAGCACGTGAGAGATGTGAGCCACCTGCCTACCTTCCGGAACCGGAGTGGCCACCTTACCCCTGCCTACGGCCGCGGAATGGAGCATGGAACTACCGCCAGCGTTTCTTACAAGAAAGGACGACCAGCTACTACAGGAGCCGCCTGGGTCCTCTGAGGATGAACCAGAGGAGTACGACACCTACCTGTGAGCAGGCCTGCTAGGCCATGCTACGCCTCACAGGGGTGTCTCTACTGTTTGCAGGAGTTGTCCCCATGCGTTGCCTGGCTGGTAAAGCTACTTCCAGTTGTCCACGGCCCAGTGGCAGCTGAGATATTATGAAGCAACTTGGAGTACCACTGCTCCCAGCCAGCCTTTGTTTTGTCCAGGACATCCTGCCGGTTTTCAGACACTTGCATATTCCCAGTTGTGCCTTTAGTATTGCACCTTATCCCTTTTTAACCCCCTTTTCAGGTTGAGACGGGGTTTTACTTCAGCACTTGTGACAGGACTTGCCAGGAGTCATTATCCCTGGGATTGTGAAGTCCTGTGCTCTAGCCACATTTTATGCACTATTTATTTAAGGAATGTGCCCAGAGGTGGAATCCCCATGTGCGAGCCTCAGAGATAATGTTTTATTGTGGACTAATGTGCCTTATTATATTTTTGGACTATCCTGGTTATCCCATATACGCTGTGCCAGGTCAGCGCCCCTGTTCCATTCACCATCACCAGAAGAGAACGACGCCCCTTGTCACTGCACTTCACCTTTGCCAGCGGAACTCCCTGTTTAATTTATGCAGATTGTCTTTATTGTGAAATGTACCTGCATTATGTCTTTCCCTTACAGGTGGTGGTATCCAGCTTAGCAGGCCCTATTGAATGCAAGGGCGCACTCAGGTTAAAGCAGCGGGGTATGTAGTGTCCCACTCCATGATGGTGGGCACTACAGAAGGGTCACTCGGGTCACGTTGTTCCACCCCCTGCAGGGAGATTGGTATGTCCTTTTATTGCACACTGAGAAACCCTGTTACTGTTAATGTATTGCTATGTACAGGCCTGCTAGGGATGTCATTCCTGCTCTAGGTCAGTAGAGGGAGCTAGGGAGCCCTAGTTTATATATTCAGGCCCAGCCAGGGAAAGGGAGTTTATAGTCAATGCCACGAGCCTATGCAAGTCAGTCCAGACCTGGTAGTCTGAGGAGAACCCTGCTCTTGTAGCAGAGGGAGAACCAGCAGTGCCATCACCAGAAACCAGTTAGAAGCAAAGCTGAGAGGCAGAGGAAGGAAAAGTCAGTGCAAAAGGTACTATAGAAAACCAGAGGAGGTACTATAATATTTCCCAAGTATAAAGCCAGCAATAGGGCATATGGGCCTTGGATGTTTCACCAGTTAGGAATCTGTGGAGTTCAGCCTGTACTGTGAGTTCTGATTAACCCTCTGTGTGCCTTGCCAAGAAATACCTGCCTGTGTACTCTAAAGCCTGCTGTTTACCAATCGTGTTCTGTGGAACTACAAGGAGCGTGTATGCTGTTTCAATTGTTCAGTAAAGAAGAGTTCTGTTTCACCTCAAGTGTCTGCACCTCCATTATTCCCACTGTTAATCGGTGTGCCACCGTTACCGGCACTGGCGTAACGAACCTTAAGGGACCTAGCTATAAGCACGTTAAACCACAACACCAAGGGCACCTCACCTAACATCTAGCCTGTGTCCCTACAACAAGAGTGTGCCCCAGAGGACCCACGTGTCTGCCTCTCCATCACTTGCATCTCCTGCTGTCCTCTGAGTGGGGATGCTACAAGACCACCATACAGTATAACCCCCTGTGTGGGGACCACTGGGGGTCATTATTCTGAATGGGGGGGGGAGACTGGGGGTTATTATTCTGGATGGAGGGCTACTGTGGGTCATTATACTGTGTGTGGGGCCACTGTGGGTCATTATACTGTGTGTGGGGGGAGTCATTATACCGTGTGGGATCCACAGGGGGACATGTAAATGTAAAAAAATTCCTGAAGAAGGCCCACTGGGATTTATCGCCCAAGGGCCCACATCAACCTGGAGCAGGCCCTGATCTGTCTGTTCAGGAAAAAAAAAATTGCTGCATATTCTATCTTCATCCATTATTCACGCAGGACTGGACCATTAAATTCAATAGATAATAGTGGGGGAAAAAAACTGACAGCACACGTATAGCATCCTAATGCAGTGCATTTTTCACTGATGGTTGGTATGAGATGTTATTCTTGTTGTTCTTCAGTTTTTTTTTTCACCTGCAAAAAAAAAAAAATGCAAAAACTGAACACATTCTCAGAAATCTCGGAAGCAAATCTGATAACTCTTGGACGAGTTTTGTATCACTTGGGAGGAATAGGCCTATGGCCTCTTTTACACAAGCCATAAGGAACATGTCAGGGTCAGTTCAGTTTTCTTGCAATTGTGCTCAGTGTTTTAGTTTCTTCCATCAGGATTGTTTCTGTTTTACACACCCGTGAAGACAAACTGAAGAATAACACCCAGCATCTCCTACCAACAAAGATCAGGAGCGTCGCTAGGCCAAGACATCTGGGCCCATGGCCCTTCACATCGTTGCCGCCGCACATCCAATTAAATGTTGTGTCAAGGAGTGGGAGTCACTCTTATGGGCACTAAATATTTTGAGATCCTATCAATGCCCTTGAGGTAGATCCTAACAGTTGGAGAGATAGACTTTCATATAAAGCCCCTTTCCTAGGTTCTCCTGGATATATTCAGACATAGCCTGGATCTCAGGCAGAGACAACAGACCCGGTCACGTGAACAAGTTTATTTATTTTACTCACTTGGGGCTCACAATTTAAGTAATTCGGGTGTTAAAGGAAACCAAAGTACCAAGAGGAAACCCATAAAAACACTTGGAGAACATACAAACTCCATGAAGATGTTGTCCTTGATTGGATTTGAACATAAGACCCCAGTACTGCAAGGCACCAGTGCTAACCACTGAGTCACTGTCCAGCTGGGAAGTTGTCCCCAGCAACAGATCAACGGGGCATTCATAGAAGGTGTGGAGGCAGCATCTCAGACTCCTTCTTATCAAAGAGGTCAAAGTATCTGGTGTAAGCAGAAGGCAACTCTTGCAGATTTTGAGGAGCAGGCGAATCACAAACAGGCTGTACAGTTGACGAGCAACCCAAAGAAGTTCCAATCTAGGACAGCACAGTGTAGATGAGGCCAGGGCAGTCCCAGTAGAAAGGGACAGGTAGACACAGACAGGACATTAAAACAAATCTTCTCTGTGTGTGGGCAGTGATGTACTGCATTGGATGGATTCAGGAACCGCCATCCCATTGATTGATGCCATCACCAAGTTGTTCTCAAGGTGCCGGGACCTGTTCGTCAAGGCCTGAATCAGAAAGTTTCCTGCAGAGTCAGAGTCCAGGAAGGCCTATACAGTAAACCAAATACGACTGCAGGACAACAGCATAGGTGGAATAAATTTTGGAAGGAGAGCGTCTTCACCTAGGGTCGTCTCTCCTACCGACCCCAGACTCTGGAGTTTCCTGTCTTGTTAGGAAAAGTATGGACATAGTGACTAAAGATAAGCAAATAAAAGTTGACGAAGTGGAATTTGATCAGAATTTCATCCTAAAGTCGAATTTCCTCACGCTTCATGGTAGCGAATCATATTTTTCTAAAATGTCTGCTACACATGTTACAAAAAGAAAGTAAGAAGCCCGGGAAAGAGGGATCACCCATAATGCCATGCAGACAGTCAATCAACAGATAGCCAGTCCCTGTGATATCACAGCTAGAGATGAGCGAATTTTATATAATATTATTTATAAAGTTCGATTTGGCTGAGTCGTAGAATTTTACAAAAAATTTGCTCAGTGACAAATTAATTCATCACAAAGCTAATTTTTTTGTAAGTAGTGGGTGCAATGACAGGGAGCTGTGATAGCTCCGCTCCCCATCATTGTACCCCTCAGATGCCTCGATCATACATGATCGGGGCATCTGAGTGTAATTTTACACTGTTTTTAACATTTAAAAAAAATAAATCAAACTTGCCTCGCTCACGACTGGCCGGCCTCCACCATCTTGCTTAAAGATCTGGAGCGAAATCTCGTGCGGCACGAGAATACATCATCACGCCGGCCGAGATCTTCAATCAAGATGGTGGCTGGCGGCCTGTCGCGAGCAAATGGGGGAGTTAAGTATTATTTTTTTTGTTTTTTACACTATTTCAGGTTAAATCGTTTCACTTACACAAAGCACGAAGAAATTCGGCTTCGAGGCAAATCTAATTTATCCTGAAATTCAGATCGAATTACACTTCGTTGGATTCCATTCGTTCATCTCTAATCACAGCCCTATAACAAGTCTCCTCCTGCCCTGTCTCAGGTCAGTGAATTTAATGCAGGGAGAGACATTACAGGCCCCAGGGACAGTGTTTAGGAAAGCTTTTATTCACAAAATATTACTATTGAGCAGTTCAGGGACAGTTGTTTGCATTCTTTGATACATCAGTAATTTCAGTAATCCTTGATTTTGTTATTGGGGTTAAACTGTTGTCTGATACTACAGAATATGAGGGGTTCACGGTGTTTTATATATAATTCAATCCGTTAATCCTTGATTGTGTAATTGGGGTGAAATTGCGTCTGGATACTACAGATTTTAGGGTGCTCTTGTTCTTTTATTTATAATTCATTTAATTAATCCTTGATTGTCTAATTGGGGTGAAGTTGTGGCTTGATACTACAAATGTTGGGGTGTTTATGTTTTTAGATATATAAGTACATCCATTCATCCTTGATTCTGGGGTGAAATTTCAGCCTGATACTACACATTTTAGGGTGTTTGCGTTCTTTATTCCATAAGTAAATCTGTTAATCCTCAATTGTGTAATTGGGGTGAAATTGCAGCCTGAAACTACTGCTATTTTACCCTTACAGTTACTGTTACAGTACAGTATGTCCCACAGACAGGTGACAGGCCCTTCTAAGGGAACAGGCAGTGGCCAAAATGTTTCTGGAGCTGGCAGAAGAGCAGCAGAAAAAGAAGGGGGGTAGCAGTTGCAGCGTCATATTTTGACTTGAAACCCAGCTGTCCTTGAATTATTGACTCTGTCTCAAGTGACATCAGACACTCCCAGCCTGGAGGCGGTGGCTTCCTCTGACACCATGCTTACTTGGCATGGCCCGGGAACAAGCTCTGTGCCCCCACCTGTCCGGAACCTGCCTCTGTCATTTTCTGTTCCTTCAGCTTGAGAAGTATTGTATGCCGTTGGCTTGGTTCCACTTTTCAGCGAGGATGAGATTCTAGAGGACAATCAGCAGCTACTGGCCTGCCAAAATGTGGAGGAGAGATCCGCTGCTTCCTCCGGTAGCTAAGCAAGTAGCGACAATAAGAGTCTCGTGGGAGCTGGTGTTTAGAGCAGTCAGGCACCCGACCCGAGACTGGTGAGGGTGACATCAATGATATGCTGTCACGGTGGGGAGTGTGGGAAACTCCCCACCGTACAATGTCACCATATATAACTAGGCCATAGGCAGGGAAAAGGGAGCTGGTCACCTCCTAAAGCTTCCCTCAACTCGCCCTGGTGTCCTGGCTGTATGAGCCGCCTTTAATGGTAAGGGGGCTCATACCCACGAACCTAGAGATCTGGGAATCCCTGCATCGCCCTCAACAAGTGACAGGGCAGAGGCCTCATGTTCATCCATCACAAAGGATGACAGACATCTCCAGAGGCCCAGTAGCTGACAGGGAGAAAGACAGAATGCAGCAACTGCATGGCAGGTAAGTACACAGTGTAACAACAGAACACTGGAAGCAACCAACATTTACCTGCCGTAGCAGAGATAGGAAGACGGCACAAACATCTACCTGGACCTCCATGCAAATACCGGATGCATGGAAGCTCAAGACAGGACAGCACACTGTCTTGTAGCGTAGTCCCCCTCTAGGGAACCAACCCCTTCCGGAGGACACACACACAATAGGGAAAACATCAAACGTCAATGCAGGCCTGTACACACCTACAAGAAACAAACACCCGGACGTATAGCAAACCTCCAACTCAAACCCACAACACACCAGGAGGGAAGGCAGACAAGGTGGAAACACACAGTATGACATAGCAGATAACATTGCTGAGAACATCAATGTCAAACTTGGATGGCCCTCATCCATGCACAGAGCAAGCATCTCACAAGCAAGGCAGACAAAACAACCTGATCTCAGTCTCTAAGCCAGGCATCCTCAAACTGCGGCCCTCCAGCTGTTGTAAAACTACAACTCCCAAAATGCCCTGCTGTTGGCTGATACCTGTAGGCTGTTCGGGCATGCTGGGAGTTGTAGTTTTGCAACAGCTGGAGGGCCGCAGTTTGAGGATGCTTGCTCTAAGCCAAACGATATAAAGAGACCTGAGACCACACCCAACTCAACAAGCACACACCATTAACCCCCTGCACACCAGGACGGGGAGGAACACCACAATTAAAGGTGAAGTGTCCAGCAGGCATAAAATACACCACGTTGCCAACTGCAACCGCATGTACGGCAGAAGTGTCATGGTCAATCACCAGCAGACCCTGACACAGCCGTGACACGTGCAGACCGTAGTGGATGATGATGTAGCCAATCGCACATGGGAGCAGGGTAAAGAAGGGGCTTCATCATCATCATCAGGGGAAGAGAGTGGCAGCTTTGCGCATGAGGCAATGGCTGAGCCAGCAAGGTGGCAGCAGTGTGAGGTCTGGAGCCAAACTTGCCTGGGGAGACCATCTGCTACGCAGGAGCCTACCTGTCTGTAAAGAGCTAGCAGTGCATGGGTTCATGGAGGCAGCGTCAGCAGGCAGTCAGCAATGGAGGAAAATGCTATACTCGGTGGTGTGGGAATTTTCCATGAAGCCACCAGAGGACGTCGGTGTGGCCATTTGTAAAATCTGTTGGCAGAAGTTAAAGCGGGGCCAGGGTGTCAATGTTGGCACCACGGCCCTGTGGCAAGACATGCTGTGTCACCATAAAATGGCCTGGGAAAACTGTAGTGCTAAGGCAGTGGTACAGCCTGACACAGCGGCCGCTGTAAAACCCAGTGGCCCGCACCTCTTCTCCAGCCGTCAAGGTTCCACCACCTCAGCAGACGGGAGTTGTTTCCTTCCCATCATCTACTGGTCCTGATGCTCCTGCTCCTTATCCTCCTTTACACCTGGCCAATTTGCTGGTACTACAGTCCCTCCCTTTCCATGGTCTGGACTCTAAACTGATGGCTAGTGCCGAGCCAAGGTGGAGAGTCCCAAGCTGTCATTACTTCTCCAAAGGCTGTACCAGCCCTGCACACTTATGTTGAACAGAAGGTGGGTCACATTGTTCGAATCCTGGCTGTCTCCTTGCCAACCTTAGATCAGAACCATGGTCACCTACAACGGGAATAGCATGGTTTCGGCGCTGCATCATGGAGTACTGACCCATGCACCATGCATGGCGTATGTCTTTAATCTGGTTGTAAACAGGGTGATAGCCAGACCACCCTCAGTTCGTCTTCTCAGTGCGAATTGGATGATGATGAGGAGGAGGAGGAGTAGGAGACGGTTGCCTCCGCTACAGAGGGTAGTACCCAAAGCAGGTTTATACCATCTGTTCAGCGTGGATGGGCAGAAGAGGAGGAAGAGGATGAGGAGATTGAGAGTCATCCCCCTGATGAGGACAGCGAAGTCTTGTCTGTTGGGACTCTGGCACACATGGCTGAAGTAATGTTATGCTGCCTTTTCCGTGGCCCTCGCGTTATACGTATTTTGGCCAACACCAATTACTGGTGGTTCACCCTTCTCGACCCCCGCTACAATGAGACCTTCTCATCTCTCATTCCTGTGGTGGAGAGGACTAGAAAAATGGTGCAATACCAGAAGGTCCTTGTGGAAAAATTGCTCCAACAATTTCCAGCTGACAATGCTGGAGGCAGAGTATGTAGTTCCTTTGGCAACCGAGGAGGGGAGACGAGGGGAACATACAGTAGTTCCAACAGAGGCAGGGCAATACTCTCCATAGCCTGGGACAGTTTCATGACACCCCGACAGCACCCTCACCCGGATGCGCGTGGTGAAGAAGTGCGTAGCAAATCATGTCAGCGTCCTTAGTGATCACTCTGTGCCTTACAACTATTGGGTGTCCAAGCTGGACACGTGGCAAGAACTGGCGCTCTATGCCTTGGAGGTGCTGGCTGGCCCTGCAGCCAGAGTTTTGCCAGAGCAGGTATTTAGTGCTGCTGGGGGCATAATAACTGATAGGCGCATCCGCCTGTCGACTGAAAACGCTGACAGGTTGACTCTTATCAAAATGAACAAGGCCTTTAAATGTAGCTTTTATGGTGTATAGAATACACTGTACTAACATGCACCCCTTCCACCACAAAAAAGGGTGTATGGTTCAATCTTCCTTTTCTCGTCCTCCTCCACCATCATATCAACATGCTTATTAGGCTGCCCTCACTCCTAATGTTTTAGAGGGTCAGCTAAGCAGCAGGCCCTCAACCATAATTTTTTTGATGGTCAGCTCAGCAGCAGGCCCTTGCCCATAATTTTTCCATGGTCAGATCAGCAGCAGGCACTCGCCCCTAATGTTTTAAAGAGTCAGCTCAGCAGCAGACACTAAACCATGATTTTTTTGATGGTCAGCCCAGCAGCAGGCCCTTGCCCATAATTTTTTCCATGTCAGATCAGCAGCAGGCCCTCACCCTCAATGTTTTAGAGAGTCAGCTCACCAGCAGACCTTCAACCATAATTTTTTCAATGGTCAGCGCAGCAGCAGGCACTCGCCCCTAATGTTTTAGAGAGTCAGCTCAGCAGTAGACCCTCACCGTTAATGTTTTAGATGGTCAGATCAGCAGCAGGCCCGCGCCTATAATTTTTTCCATGGTCAGCTCAGCAGCAGACTCTCACCTGTAATGTTTTAGATGGTCAGCTCAGCAGCAGGCCCTCGCCCCTAATGTTTTAGAGGGTCAGCAGTGGGCCCTTGCTCCTAATGTTTCTGAGGGTCACCAGCAGGCCATCAATCATAATTTTTCAAGGGTGTGTATGATGCCCTCTTTTATGTGTAACAATGGGTGTATTGGAGTGTCAGTTCCTTGTAATTTTTGGCAGCCATTTCACTTAGTGCATAGGCCTTATGAGTGTAGGAGTCCCACTACCTGAACAATAGTACCACAATGTGAACGAGGCCCTCCTTTATGTGATATACAGGTTGTATCGGAGTGCCTCTTTCTTGTAGTTTTTGGCAGCACCTATACAAGTAAATATACAGGAAAGAATATTTCCTAACAATTTTTCCTCCAAAATTGATTGCATCTTTGGTTTTGTGCGCATTATTGTCAGTCTGTAAAAGTGGTGTACTACTCGGACAACATCGTTCCCAGCAGCGACCTGGGAGTCCAAGATGCATCCAGACACCCCCCCCCCATGCTGTTCCCGAACCATTTCAGTGGTTTTTCCATCAATTTCTGACCTTTTCATGTGAACCAGACACCCTTCCCTCTTCAGAGCAGAGGGTGCCTGGTTTAATGCTCTGGTTCTCCCATTGACTTCCAGTGTTCTCGGTCGCTCGGTAGAGCACCCGAGCAACCCGAGGTGTTTTACTCGAGCACCTGAGCACTTTGTTGCTCGATCAACACTAATACTGGCCCCTTGATGCAAATTGAAAAAGGAAAAATTGGCAGAAATAGTCCTGCCAGGTTCCTCAAAAACCCCGTGGAAGGTGGTCAGACATTTCTGCAGATGCTGCACCTGGAGGTTGCCACAGGTGCCACAGAGGCAGTGGTGACAGCGTCCAGTCGGCAAGAAATATTCTACATCAATGACAGCAGTTGACAACCACGCTGACGATCCCGTTCCTTGAATACCACAGGCAGACTCATCCGGGGTGGGCCAACAGATTCCATGGCCAGAGCTTAGTTTTCTCATGAAATGGTAAAATGTCTCACTTTCAGAATGTGATGTGAGTTCTATGATCTATTGTGAACAGAATATGAGTCTATGAGATTTGTAAATCATTGAATTCTGTTTTTATATCCATCTTACAGTGCGATCCAATAGTTTTGGAATTAGGGTTATAAAACAATGGAAGATCAAAGTCCGTATGAGAACTCAATGTACCTTATTTCCAACCATGAGACCCTGTATAGTCCTTTTATATGTCTGATATTTCTGGAAAATATTTTCCTTCTAGAGCACTAACCCGTATACCCGGATACCAGAGATTTTTTCACTTTCGTGGTTTCATTTTTCTTCACTATATTCCTTGATTCATACCTTTTTATATTTCCATTCACAAAGCTGTATGAGGGTTCATCTTTTGCAGGACAATCTGTAGCTTTTATTGATATTTTGGAGTGTGTGTGACTTTTTGATCACATTTTATTATATTTTTTTGGGTAAGAGAAGCAATGAAAAAATGCAAATTGTCCATTTTGACCATCTTTTCCGTTACGCCATTCGCCGAATTGAAGGAATAATTTTATAGTATAGGTGTTTTTGGTCACGGTGATACGACGATATTTATATATTTTGTTATTTAGGGTTTTTATACAGAAGGGGGTGATATAAACGTATATATTTTTTAAATTTTGAAATATATTTGTTTTACTTTCTTAAACTTTTTTGTAACAATTTTGAAGCTTATATTTGAGCCTACAAAATCAATTTTTTAAATTTTTAATTTTGAACAATTATGTATTTTTAAAATTAATTTATTATTGTCTATTGCTCATTTCTTATGTTGCCTGCCACCTGGTGGCCAAAATAAGAATTGCAGTTTGAATGTTCTCAGTCTCTTCAGCAAGGCTGAGAGCTTTCAAATCAATTTCCAGCATCCTCACTGGCCACAGAGAATGATGGTAACACTCCTGTAAGCATAAGCGTCCGGGTTTTTGTGCATGTAAATGCTGTGATCCCACTTGATTATTGCCGCTCACAGTAAGTAGCCACAGGTCTCTGCTGTTTGAAACAGAAGAGACCTGCCTGCTATGACGCCCACTGCACATGCGAGCGGGAGCCATGTTTGCCTATCGCTCAGGCGCCGTACATGTACAGTGTTAGTAGCAAAAGGGTTAAATGGCATCTGTCAGTAGATTTGTACCAATGACACTGGCTGACCTGTTAAGCTTGGCAGTTGAAGGCATCTGTGTTGGTCCCATGTTCATATGTGCCTGTATTGCAGGGAAAAATGAAGTTTTAATATATGCAAATGAGGCTCTAGGAGCAACTGGGGCGTCACCATTACACCTAGAGGCTCTGCTCTCTCTTCAACTGCCGCACCGTCTGCACTTTGATTGACAGGTCCAGGCAGTGTGTACGTGATCAAGCCTGACCCTGACTTCTCCTAAAGTCAGTCAAATTGCAGAGGGCGCAGCAGTTGCAGAGAAAGTAGAACCTCTAGGTGTAACGGCAACACTCTACGGAGTAGTCGTAGTCAGATGTGATTTTGCTAGATGGAAATTTCACATGCAATCACATCAACCTGATTTACATGTGGAAGTGCCTTTTTGGCAATTTTTTTGTTCAGTTGAACAATACAGAGCATGAGCATCAGGCTAAATGAGCATCAATCTGCTAATAGATTGTCTGACAAGCGGCTTAGGCAGGGTGCTGAATCTCCTTGTTTAAAACACATTTTTATGTTTAACATATTTTTAAATAATTTTTGATGACGTCATTTTTATTTTTCCATGTCAATATCTATATTTAAACAAAACCCATAAAATCCTTCAGTTTTCGCACTGGCCACTATGTCTAATAATTGCTGCCACGTGATCTGTACAGATCACTTTACTGCAGTTTCCTTTTTGAGGAAGGCTCAGGATTGAGCCGAAACGCGTCACATTGATATTATGTGGCAATAAACACTGTATGCATTATATCTACAAGTGAGTGCCGGTCTTTCATCATTACTGTTTACACGGGACGCCACCCTTGAGTCACGAGCTCTCTGGAGTGCTGACTTGTGTGCTGTCTGCATCCTTTGCGGCCTTATTGAAATTAATTTTTCCCCCGTCTGATCCACAAAAAATGCTGATTGGACTCAGACCGAAAATATGTTCGTGTGAATGTCCCCTTATATTTTACTCCTCTTACATGTTAAGCTTTAAACTCCCAAACACTTGCTTTTTTATGGCTTCCAAATACATTAATCAACTATGAAAAATATGGACAATATGGAGATCTCTCTGTTTTTATATCACTAGTTCAACACTGTTATCAGTAACTTTGAAGAGGACCTATCAGCACAAAATGCAGAGCCATCTGACAGTAGAGATGGCCCGAACTATCCGCCGGCGAACAGTTCCCGGCGAACATAGCTTGTTCGCGTTCGCCTCTGCCGGGCGAACATATGCGATGTTCGGTCCGCCCCTATACATCATCATTGAGCAAACTTTGACCCTGTACCTCACAGTCAGCAGACACATTCCAGCCAATCAGCAGCATACCCTCCCTCCCAGACCCTCCCACCTCCTGCACAGCATCCATTTTAGATTCATTCTGAAGCTGCAGTCTTAGTGAGAGGAGGAGAGTGTAGTTGCTGCTGATTTAATTGGGAAATCGATAGTTAGGCTAGTGAATTCAGTGTCCACTCCAGTCCTGAAAGACTCATCTGATCTCTGCTGTAAGGACAGTGTCCTGACAGCACCCCAAAAGCCCTTTTTAGGGCTGCAACATTAGTCTGCTTTTTTTCCCCTTTATATACATATTGCAGTTGCCTGGCCTGCCTGTGTGTGAGGAGCTGCAGGCCCACAGACTGTAGTGTGCCCACTGCCAGTGCCCACCCCTGTCATCCCATGTGGCACAGGACTTTGCATCAAAAAAGGCATTTAATTTTTACACTTTAATCTAAGGTTAGTTGCCTGCTAGTGTGTGTCAGGCTGACTTCCACTGACTGTAGTGTGCCCACTGCCAGTGCCCACCACTCATACCGGCTGGCACAGGACTTTGCATAAAAAGGCATTTAATTTTTACACTTTAGTGTAATTTCAGTTGCTTGCCTGCTGCTAGTGTGTGTCAGGCTGACTTCCACTGACTGTAGTGTGCCCACTGCCAGTGCCAACCACTGATACCGGGTGGCACAGTAGCTTTGCCGATAAATAAGGCATTTAATTTTTAGACAGTAGTCTAAATTCAGTTGCTTGCCTGCTGCCAGTGTGTGTCAGGCCCGCTTCCACTGACTGTAGTGTGCCCACTGCCAGTGCCAACCACTGATACCGGGTGGCACAGTAGCTTCGCCGATAAATAAGGCATTTAATTTTTACACATTAGTCTAATTCGGCACACGTCCCCGGATAGGGTACGTAACAGGGATTAAACTGATAGGAATAGTACTAGTTAAGACACCACTCATAGGGTGTCACAGCACATTGCTCTGTGCACGCGCAGTGCCCCAATTTGGGAGTAAGAGGACCGACCAAGCTGCTTTTTCCATCTCCCGGTTCCTGAAATCAATTCAGTTTAGTGTATGAGAGTTTGGTCTGTCACTGTGAAGGCAGTCGAAGGTACCCGGCCTACATTTTTTTCACAAAAGGCAATCCCTGATATGGGACGTAACAGGGATTAAACTGATGAGAATAATACTACAGAAAATACCACTCATATCAGTGGAGGGAGCCAGCGTTTTTAACCATCTCCCCGTTCAAAAATCTATTTAATAAATGGCCCCCAGATTGGGGAGTCGGGGACGTTAGAGGGATTAAACTGATGAGAATAGTACTACAGAAAATACCACTCATATCGGGTGTGACAATCGGGTGTAAATTGCACGGCGCAGACGCAGTCACCGTGGTTTAAAACAGAGTGGAGGGAGCCAGCGTTTTTAACCATCTCCCGTTCGAAAAATCAATTCAATTCATCTTTTGGGGACCCTTGATGTTGTACGTGGCTGGGTGGAGGAAGAAACCTTCAATGACATCACCGGGACGTGGCTAGCTTGGTATCCAACCTTGTGCAAATGGGGAGTTTGCGGTTGTGCACATGAACTGTTTGCGGTGCATTAAAAGGGAGTTTGGTCTGTCAATGTCAGTGAAGCGGGCGTAACCCTTACACTACCTGATCGATACAACATCATACCTGATCGTATACACACACTGGATGTTTTAAAGCACGTTATTCCAAACAATTTAGGAATGTTAGTTGATTTATGCCCTTTATGGATTAAAACCCGACTCTGCGTCCACTACGTAATTTTCCATGGGCGTTTTGCCATAGATCCCCCTCCGGCATGCCACAGTCCAGGTGTTAGACCCCTTGAAACAACTTTCTCATCACTATTGTGGCCAGAAAGAGTCCCTGTGGGTTTTAAAATTCGCCTGCCAATTGAAGTCTATGGCGGTTCGCCCGGTTCGCCTGCTCGCGAACATTTGCGGAAGTTCGCTTCGCTGTTCGCGAACTGAAAATTTTATGTTCGCGACATCACTATCTGACAGTACCATGTTATAGAGCAGGAGGGACAGAGCAGATTGATATATAGTTTTGTAGGAAAAGATTCAGTAAAACTTGTAATTTCTACATTTATATCACAGTTTTTTCTACTTCCTGTGGACAGCTATTGGTACAGGGGGGGTTACCAGTGACTGACAGCTATGTCTGTATACATACACAATGCTATCAAAGAAGATAGACATTTCTTTTTGGCAACTATATTTATTTGGAAAACATAAAAAATTCTCTCATTTAAAAAAATATATAAAATCAACCAAATTTAGTTTTTATGTTCTCAAGTATCAGTCTGTTTGGACCTTAAGAACCATTCAAGGGGAGTAGCTTTTGTTCTTTTTCCATTCATGTATCTGTAAATGGGCGTAAGTTTTATTTTTCAGTAATAAAATTTGGCGGTAAGGATTGACTTTTATCCGTTGTTAGTTAATTATTATTTTAAACAATCGGTGAGCAATTAGTTTGCTTAATTTTAGTTTCAATAAGTTTTTATTGAAAAGCACATAACAGTTTCAGAACAACTCTGAACGTATTACAGAGGAGCCATTGCAAGATTTCACGTACATACTTAAAATCCATTAGTATAATCACATTTCTGAGCGTGCTTAAGTTTCCTTTAATAACGGGGAGGAAAAAGGGAGGAGGAAGATGAGGAAGGAGGGAAGAGGGAGAGGCAGTGATACCACAGGAGTATACATAGAGGCATTATATAGAAAACCAGTATTCCAAGGAGGAAATATGATCATTTATTGTAGTATGAGCGTAGGCGAAGAAAGGACACTTGGAACAAAGGTAGGAGCTCGCAAAGCCAGAGACCTATGAAGTCCCTCTGGGGCCTAGATATCACTGAAGACTAAGTATATCCGTATACTAAAGAGATTAAAACACACCATTCGGTAAAGGTGTACCGAACTCGCTAGATAACCACGGCATCCATCTATTAATAGATGTGGTGGTGCGGCGGAGAGAGGCCGCAAAGACTATCTCACAATGCATATGATGGTTAATGACCTGTGTTACCTCAAATAAGGAGGGAGTTAGACTCTGCTTCCAGTGCCTAGCTACCACATTGCGGGTGGCCGTCAATATATGGGCAATCACCCATCTGTGGACAAGGGGAATATCATTTAGGCCTATACATAACACAGCCAATTCAGGTAATAACTGCAAAGAGATGTCTGTCACTTTCTTAATAACGACTTGGACCTCTTCCCATAAGGGGGATACTAATGGGCAAGACCACCACATATGCAAGGGCGTGCCGCTCTGGCCACATCCACGCCAACAAAGGGGGGAGTATTCAGCATTTAAGTGCGCTATTCTATCTGGTGTAAGGTACCATCTAAGTTGAATTTTTCTATTTTGTTCTGCGTGATTTATACAATTGGAAGGCTTTATAGCCAAGAAAAAGGCTTTTTGCCAGATCTCAACAGGGAATGCCGTACCCAATTCCTTCTCCCACGCCCGCATATGTGGTGTCTTGATCCCAGGAGAGACTGTGCATAATTCCCTATATACATCAGACATACCTCCGTTAGGTTTAGAAGGACTATCCAGAAATTTAGACACCCTCGATGGAGGAGGATTGTTTGTTTTAATCTGGATAGAATTGAGAAAGTGGCAAATTTGCAAATACTGGTAGAAATAAACATTAGGTACTGAAAACGAGTGGTGAATGGACTCAAACGTCCGCAGGTTGCTATTCTCGAGTAGGTCCCCTAAGTTGTCCACTCCACAGTCCGCCCATTTGGAAATAGTAAAGTTAGGTATTAAGAAATTAGGTGACAAGAGCGGAAATTTCATATGGTTGAGATGTTGACCGAGGGACGTATGCTTTATAAGATAAAGCCAGGCATCTTTAGATGCTTTCATGGTTTCCAAATGAAGGGAAGGAAGGTCTCTTTTAAATATCAGCGCTGCTAAAAAACCAGCCGGAGACTTGTGCGCCATCAGAGTCTTCTCCATTTGGAGCCATCTTTGAGGTTTGGTGGGCTGCCACCATTTCTTAACCTGTGTTACCAAGGAAGCCCAATGATATTTTTTAAGATCCGGGACTCCCAAACCACCAGATCTCAAAGCCGGATATAGAGCAGCTTTACAAATCCTAGGCCTGGAAGAACGCCATATAAAGGCTAACATGTAATTTTGTAGCGATTGTAAAAAACTGTTTGGGAATTTGGGAGGAAGACAGCGAAATCTATAAAGTATTTTAGGGAGGATCAGCATCTTAGTTAAATTTATCCGGGCTATCCTAGAAAAATTATAGGATTTCAATAGAGTATAGTCTATCTTAAGGCAAGATCGCAGGTCCGCAAAATTTACCGCAATTAGATCTTTTGATGACGGGGTAATGGTGATCCCTAAATAAGGCAACCGATCCTCCACCCATTGGAAACCAAATTTCTCCGAGATATGTTGTCTGTCCAGATGAGATACAGTATAAATAAGGGGAAAGCGTGTGGCTTAGACACATTCAGCTTATAATATGAGACCTCAGAGAACCCCTGCAGGACATCCCATATATATTGCAACGATGATGTCGGATCAGTAACAGACAGGATTACATCATCTGCATACAGAGTAATCACATGTGAGCAAGATCCCAGTGGTATGCCCCATATTCCCGGATTCGATCTTATCGCTTGAGCCAGTGATACCATTATCAAGGCAAAAATCAACGGGGACAAGGGGCAACCCTGTCGAGTCCCGTTGGAGATATGGAACGTCCTGGAGAGGAACCCCGACGCCAGCACTTTAGCTGAGGGAGCTGAATAGAGGCCTAGGATGCCAGTGACTATAAGCCCAGTGAATCCGAATTTGGTTAGCACTGCTTCCAGGAACCCCCAATGCACCCGATCAAACGCTTTTTCAGCGTCGAGCGAAAGGAATACAGTGGGGGACCTGAAAAGCTCAGCAAGCTGTAATAGGTTGATAACCCTTCGTGTCCCATCACTGCATTGTCGCCCCACCACAAATCCCACTTGGTCTAGCTCTACTAAGGACGGGAGAACTGCATGTATTCTGGATGCTAAAATTTTTGAGAATAATTTAATGTCCGTATTCAACAATGATATGGGCCTGAAATTTGCTGGGGAGTCAGCATGTTTTCCCGGTTTGGGCAATGTGATTATTGTAGCGGATAGCAACTCTGGGGGGACTTGACCGAAAGTCAAGAAAATGTTAAACAACCGCTGAATTACAGGGCCTAATTGAGCTAGGTACTCTTTATAATATTCATTGATATAGCCGTCTGGACCCGGGGCCGAATGTAATTTGGCTGATTTAACTGCCTTTTCTCCCAATCCCGCGGATTGGGAGAATATAGGGGATAATTTAAGTCAGGTTTCGCACAATTTTAATCATACTGTTGTACAGTTTAATATTATACACAAAATATATGTGACACCTTTATGGCTCCATAGGAGGGGATTTAGAGCCTCCTCTGATTGCCCCCGCTGTGGGGACCCCAGGTCAGATCATTTACATCTGCTCTGGGACTGCCCGATAGTGAGCAAGTATTGGAGAACGGTTCAAATAACTTTGTTTCAGAGACTTTATATTGACATTCCTCTATCTCCCAAGGTATGGGTTTTGAGGGATTTATCGGAGGTTAATTGCCAGCCCCTGAAGTGACGACTGTTGATTAAAGTGATGTTTCTGGCCAGGCTTCTTGTAGCCAGAGAATGGTTTTCCCCCTCAGCTCCAGACTGCAATAATTGGTTATGTTTAGTTAACAAGGTGAAAATCTATGAGAGGATCTTGTATAGACAAAGAGGGTCCCACGCAAAGTGGGGTAGTATTTGGAAGGATTGGGATGGTTAAGTAATTTTTTTTTTCTTCTCTCTTCGTCTGCAGGGTTGGGGGGGTTAAGAGGGTGTGGGGGGATGGGGATGATTTTGTAACTCTGTTTTTTTATGTATTGCATTTTTTTAGATGACTAAAATAAAAATTTATAAAAAAAAAAAAACTGCCTTTTCTATCTCCGAGATAGTTATAGGAGCATTAAGCCCAATCAAGTCCTCATCTCGCAGACAAGGTAGTGAAATGGAATTTAAAAAATTATTTATACCCTCTTGGGACGGTTGGGGGGGTATTCATATCCTGACGTAGATTATATAAGGACTCATAAAAATCAGCAAATGAATCTGCGATCTTTTGAGGATGAGTTATAAGGACGAGGTTCCGGTTTTGATATGGGAAATTTTACCGGCAGCACTTCTCTGTTTCACCCTACGGGCCAAAAGGGCCTCTACTTTATCCCCCATGTGATAAAAATTTGATTTGATTTTCCTCAAATATTTTTCGTGATCGTATAAAAGTAAAGATCTAAGATGGGACCTAGCTTGTAAAATTTGATGTTGGAGATCGGCAGTTGGTTGGGCTTTAAAGGATACTTCCAATTTTTCGATGTTAGTTAAGGCCTCTGAGATACATAAGTTCCGCTGTTTTTTCAGTTTGGCCGCTGCTTGTAAAAGAATACCTCTCATGAAAGCTTTTTAGGCGGACCATAGAGTGGAAATGGAGACCTCCGGAGTATCATTCATCGCCAGGAATTCCCGAAGAGATTCCCTGAAATAATAAACTCTATCAGGATTTTTCAGAAGAAAGGCATTGAGACGCTATTGAGCAGGGGCTGGATTGGGCATATCTGATCTCAGCTCAAGGGACACAGGTGCGTGATCGGACCAAGTGGCCGTGTCGATGTCAGCTTTAGTTGCTTTGGTTATCAGATCAGAGGATATTAAAAAGTAGTCCAGTCTAGACTGAAACAAGTGTGACGCTGATAGAAAGGTAAAGTCCCTTTCACCTCCATGAAGATATCTCAAGATATCATGCAGGGAGTGAACTTTTTTAGCAAGTCCCCAAGGTCCGGCCTACCGGAACGCTGTGGGCCACTATAGTCGAGAGTAGCATTGATCAAGATATTAAAATCTCCCCCAAGTACAATTGGACCAGATGCTAGAGAAATCAGTTTCTTGAGGAACCTCTTAATAAATCGTAGCTGGTGGGAATTTGGGCCATAAACAGTAGCTAGGGTTATGGGCTGTCCTTCAAGTGTGCCAGTCAGAATAATATATCTTCCTCGAGAATCTGAGTGTTCAGAGGAAAGCGTAAAGGACACATTACTTTTAATTGCCAGGAGGACCCCCGCCTTTTTTCTCTTATGAGCAGGAGAGTGGAATATATGCGGAAAGTCCTTATGCTGACAGCGAAAAGTGTCTGCTGGTAGCAAATGGGACTCTTGTACCATCAATACATTGCACCCACACTCCCTAGCCGTTGTCCACAGTTGGCGTCTCTTAAAGGGGGAATTAAGGCCCCGAACATTAAGGGAATAAAACCTAAGACTCATATCTGTCATTAACATTTACACTAGACCTCCTGAATACTGGACTTGTTTGACACTGCCAAGAAAGGATAGGGACTATACGCGGATAGTAGGGAGGAGGGTAAGAATAGGAACAACAGGAAACAACATACAGTAGAGACAAGTAACGACTGGTACCAGAAGCAAACAGTAAATGTCCAGAAAGACTCGCCAGGTTGAGGCTAGATTGGGGGCAATCACCCCTTAAGAACTGGGGTGTAGATGGAAGAAACACGATGTTACCTTAAAGGATAATTTCATATATGTAGTTACTAATATGATAATATTCCTGAATCAATAACTATTAGACTTACTTACCCCTTATTTAATAAGATTCAGCCCTTAGCAACCAGTCTGCATAAAACTACAACTTTACTATTCTGTTAAGATGGCTGCCCCCAGCCCTGAGGCTAAGCCATAGGACAGTGAAGTTAGTGAAGACCAGCTCTGTACAGGGGGGTCTTGCAGTGAAGTTCCCAGGTCTGGCTGAAGCCTGTAGTCCTCCTACAAGCTCTCCTCCTATCAGATAAGGCTGTCATTTATACACTGAGCAGCCACATTGTCCTGCACTGCTAAGGGAGTGTCTGCCAAGCACAGGCATGTGGAGAAGGTCACACACACAGCCCAGCACTGTTATCTCCTGTCAGGAAGAACCTGGCTTTTTATACATTCCCTTACAATGTTGACTCACTATCAGTTCCCAGTGCACACAGCGTGCTCCGTCCTCATCTGGTAGACGGAAGGAGCATAGCAACCTGATTTTATCTCAGGTAAATATAGCCAATACTGGGGACTTTTAGGTGGTTTTTAGGGGTTATTTATTAAATAATCAGAAATTAAAACAGGGCCAACAAGGTGATATTAATCTCCAAAATCCAATAGTAAAAAAAAATAAAAATTTGACAGTTATACTTTAACACCTAACATTGTAAAGTCTCTCAGGATTGGTGCCATTCCAATGGTATCTTGCCATGTTTCTGAGGAGCAGGATCTGGAGCGATATCGTCGTCGGACAGGAGGCCCAATCGACGCAGGGACGTCATCGCTGCTGATGGCGAGGTGTAGACATGTATGTAGACTTTAGTTATCGCAGCATTTTCCTTCCGTTTGGATAAGGTGGCAGCAGATAGGTCCGGAAAAACTGACAGTCCCTTAAAAGCATCCAATGGTTGTGGGTTCTTTCGCAAGGCACGTAGGAACTCGTCCTTGACGCGGTAGAAATGAATTCGCACCACACATCTCTAGGCGTTGATGTATCCATACCCGATGGCTTGGGCAGGTGGTGAATCACTTATGCCCCTTATCCGAACATTATTGCAATGATTGCGATCTTCAATGTCTCTTAGTTTGGTGGCAAGCTTACTCACTTCTTGCTCAAGAGCTTCATTAGCGTCTATAAGGGCATTATGCGAGGCCGTCAACTCCGCCATTTTATTTTCTATGTGGGAAGTGCACGTTCCCAATTGAGCAATCTCCCGCTGCACTTCTTTCAGTATAGCATGCATGTCCGCTCTCAAAGAGCTTCTTAGGGAGTCTAGCATGTTTTGCAAGGTGGACTCCGAACCTTCCATGTGTCCTACCGTTGCTGGCGAACTTCGGCTTGGTTCAGCTGGCGGCCCTTCTGCAGATGACGCCGGAGAGCTGGGGCAAGATGGCGGTGTTTGTTGCACACTGGTCTGGGAGGCTTTCTTGCCAAAGAATTCAGTGAGCTTGGGTGGCGGCTGGCGTTTTCTAACTCTGCCCATGGTTAAGCCGGTAGCCTCGGTCGCTCTCTTCATCTATTTACCAGTCTGAGGTAGCCGATGTGAGCCGCTGTAGAGGTGTAGGAGCTCTCAGATCATGCGGCTGGCGCCATAAGCTAGCAGGCCACACCCCCAGTTTGCTTAATTTTAACCTAAATGCATTTGAACCAAATTACAACTTGCTGAAGGTGTGGATTCTTCATAGAACTTCAAAAATACCATACAAAATGACACAGAATAGAAATGGCACTGAAAAAGTACCCTAAAATGCTTAAAAGATGCATCTGTAGGGTTCATGTGCTAGATATACTAAAAGGAAACCTGTGTCACAATGTCACCTCTATGGATCTACATCATACATCTCACTTTGGGGGGAAAACGTCCTTTCTACTAACAAACAATACTTGACGATAAAGAGAACGTTCACCATCAGATTATGTTCACTGAGTTTTCTACACATTATGGAAACAAAGTTTGACTGTTATGTCCTTCAAGCTCAGATGGATATGTCTGAAGGATCCTGCAGTGATGCAAATTATTAAACTGAACAAGATTATGATTGTATCGTATCTGATCAACCGTAATAAAAAAAAATAAAGACCAACATATTAGAAAAGTCTCAAAAAGTGTTCTCCTTCATCATCTCATACACAAGGCACTACAGGTGATAGCCCTCCTGATCTTGTAATACCAGGAATGGATCAGTCTCAGCACAGCTCTTCAATGTGGGCTATAGGTTGGGACAAGTGAGATCTTTTAGCTTCCAATTGCCTAATGAGATCCTCAACCGGAAAATCAGCTTGTTCTTCTTCTATAAATAGACCTGCCTGGACTAATTTTACAATTTCCCTTATCTCTTGATCCTCAACCACATCTGTTCCTAGTTTTGATATAGTATGATATGGTACTTTTCTCTGTCTCTGACTTCTTAAGCTTTAGAATTTCTTCAATATCCCTCAGTTCATCTTTTTAATCTCCATGGCTTCTCTGATAGGTATCACCTGGTGTCCCTTACAATGTTGACTCACTATCAGTTCCCAGTGCACGCAGCGTGCTCCGTCCTCTCATCTGGTAGACGGAAGGAGCATAGCAACCTGATTTTATCTCAGGTAAATATAGCCAATACTGGGGACTTTTAGGTGGTTTTTAGGGGTTATTTATTAAATAATCAGAAATTAAAACAGGGCCAACAAGGTGATATTAATCTCCAAAATCCAATAGTAAAAAAAAATAAAAATTTGACAGTTATACTTTAACACCTAACATTGTAAAGTCTCTCAGGATTGGTGCCATTCCAATGGTATCTTGCCATGTTTCTGAGGAGCAGGATCTGGAGCGATATCGTCGTCGGACAGGAGGCCCAATCGACGCAGGGACGTCATCGCTGCTGATGGCGAGGTGTAGACATGTATGTAGACTTTAGTTATCGCAGCATTTTCCTTCCGTTTGGATAAGGTGGCAGCAGATAGGTCCGGAAAAACTGACAGTCCCTTAAAAGCATCCAATGGTTGTGGGTTCTTTCGCAAGGCACGTAGGAACTCGTCCTTGGCGCGGTAGAAATGAATTCGCACCACACATCTCTAGGCGTTGATGTATCCATACCCGATGGCTTGGGCAGGTGGTGAATCACTTATGCCCCTTATCCGAACATTATTGCAATGATTGCGATCTTCAATGTCTCTTAGTTTGGTGGCAAGCTTACTCACTTCTTGCTCAAGAGCTTCATTAGCGTCTATAAGGGCATTATGCGAGGCCGTCAACTCCGCCATTTTATTTTCTATGTGGGAAGTGCACGTTCCCAATTGAGCAATCTCCGCTGCACTTCTTTCAGTATAGCATGCATGTCCGCTCTCAAAGAGCTTCTTAGGGAGTCTAGCATGTTTTGCAAGGTGGACTCGAACCTTCCATGTGTCCTACCGTTGCTGGCGAACTTCGGCTTGGTTCAGCTGGCGGCCCTTCTGCAGATGACGCCGGAGAGCTGGGGCAAGATGGCAGTGTTTGTTGCACACTGGTCTGGGAGGCTTTCTTGCCAAAGAATTCAGTGAGCTTGGGTGGCGGCTGGCGTTTTCTAACTCTGCCCATGGTTAAGCCGGTAGCCTCGGTCGCTCTCTTCATCTATTTACCAGTCTGAGGTAGCCGATGTGAGCCGCTGTAGAGGTGTAGGAGCTCTCAGATCATGCGGCTGGCGCCATAAGCTAGCAGGCCACACCCCAGTTTGCTTAATTTTAACCTAAATGCATTTGAACCAAATTACAACTTGCTGAAGGTATGGATTCTTCATAGAACTTCAAAAATACCATACAAAATGACACAGAATAGAAATGGCACTGAAAAAGTACCCTAAAATGCTTAAAAGATGCATCTGTAGGGTTCATGTGCTAGATATACTAAAAGGAAACCTGTGTCACAATGTCACCTCTATGGATCTACATCATACATCTCACTTTGGGGAAAACGTCCTTTCTACTAACAAACAATACTTGACGATAAAGAGAACGTTCACCATCAGATTATGTTCACTGAGTTTTCTACACATTATGGAAACAAAGTTTGACTGTTATGTCCTTCAAGCTCAGATGGATATGTCTGAAGGATCCTGCAGTGATGCAAATTATTAAACTGAACAAGATTATGATTGTATCGTATCTGATCAACCGTAATAAAAAAAAATAAAGACCAACATATTAGAAAAGTCTCAAAAAGTGTTCTCCTTCATCATCTCATACACAAGGCACTACAGGTGATAGCCCTCCTGATCTTGTAATACCAGGAATGGATCAGTCTCAGCACAGCTCTTCAATGTGGGCTATAGGTTGGGACAAGTGAGATCTTTTAGCTTCCAATTGCCTAATGAGATCCTCAACCGGATATTCAGCTTGTTCTTCTTCTATAAATAGACCTGCCTGGACTAATTTTACAAGTTCCCTTATCTCTTGATCCTCAACCACATCTGTTCCTAGTTTTGATATAGTATGATATGGTACTTTTCTCTGTCTCTGACTTCTTAAGCTTTAGAATTTCTTCAATATCCCTCAGTTCATCTTTTTTAATCTCCATGGCTTCTCTGATAGGTATCACCTGGTGTCCTTTATGTTCTCCAACTATACAGCAGTGGGAACAAACACAGGCAGAGTCCTGACTGCAGTAATACTAAAAGACTGTTCTATGGATGGAACATTTTTTATTCTTTTGAGATACGCTGGGTTCTAGCATTACCTGTTCTACTTGTTTGCTATGGGCATTTAAATGTTCTTCATAGAGAAAAGCTTCACATAGCAGACATTGTTTAACTGCATGCCATTTACACATAAGAGTGCAATATCTACAATGCTTATGTGTCTGACATTGATAATTGACAACATTCTGCTATTTGACAGAGAACCAGGTTCTTCTTCAGTTCAGGCCTGTTCGTAAACCTTTTCCTGCAGATGGGACAGCACGTATCATCACTATCCTGATTGTTCCAGGACTTCTCAATACATTTCAGGCAGTAGTTATGGCCACAGATCAATGTTACAGGATTTTCATAAATCTCCTTGCACATACAACAGATTATGGTCAAGAGAATAAACCCAGGAACATCCCTGAAAAGGTCAAGAAAATCGTAATCAGATTTCATTCCATTTTCTGGGTGATACGCCTGAATAGTAATCATTATTACTTTGCAGCATTGTGATTCAAGGTTCAAATCAAATTGTATGAATCTGGAAGAAAACTAAAAAAAAATTGCACCATGCTCCGTTTAGATGCTATTCTTTCCTGCAGGTCACATATCTGATAAATTTACTTATCCACCATGTAGGGCAGGGGTAGGCAACCTCCGGCACTGCAGATGTTGTGAAACTACAGTAGTGGTTAGGTGGATGCAGTATGTAAGATGGCCACCGGGTGGCACAATGACAGAGTCTGAAGGTGTCGGCAGCAGCAGCATCAGGAGGAGACCACAGAGTGGCACAATGACAGTGTATAGAAGTGTCGGCAGCATCAGGAGTCCACAGAGTGGCAAGGTGACATACTCTGGAGGTGGGTGGCAATACTAGTACCCGTTGAAGATGGTGGGTGAAAGAAGAAGCACTTGGCATCAGATGTGTGGCATCAGGTGGGTAACAGCATTAGAATAGTAGCGGAGGCAGGTAGCCAAAAGAAACCTGTCTCTTTTGTCAAAATGTTGGTGTGGCACCATGGATGATCTAGTCGGATGCATCAGGCATCGGCGTGTGGAAATCCTGGCTGATCCACGCCTAATTGATCTTGATGCAGTGTCCCACTATGTGCTATATGTAGGCACTTTAAACTCTTACTAAATGTCATATCAAATGTATTGTGGTATCATGCTGTAATTCCCCTTTACAGGCTGGCAGTGTCATTTACCTTTATTCGCTCCTATGTGGTGCTGGCACCACTTATATATACAGTTGTGTTCAAAATTATTCAACCTCCACTGAAATTGAGTGTTTTGGCCAGTTTGACATTGATTTTGATCATTTCAGTCATCTTGTTTACAATTAAATCACAGAGGCCCTTGTAAGTCAGACAAATATAACATAACATTTATAATGAAATAACCACAAATGTCTTTTCTGTGCTCTCATCATTATCAGTTTTATTCAACCCCCAAGTGACATTCAATCTTAGTACTTAGTACAACATCCTTTTCCAGTTATAACAGCTTTTAAACGTGAAGCATAGCTTGACACAAGTGTCTTGCAGCGATCTACGGGTATCTTCGCCCATTCTTCATGGCCAAAAGCCTCCAGTTCAGTCACATTCTTAGGCTTGCGCGCTGCAACTGCTTTCTTTAAGCCCCACCAGAGGCTCTCAATCGGATGTAAGTCTGGTGACTGCGATGGCCACTTCAAAATGTTCCAGCCTTTAATCTGCAGCCATGCTCTAGTGGACTTGGAGGTATGCTTGGGATCATTGTCCTGTTGAAAGGTCCAACGTCTCCCAAGCCTCAGGTTTGTGACGGACTGCATCACATTTTCATCCAATATCTCCTGGTACTGAAGAGAATTCATGGTACCTTGCACACGCTGAAGCTTCCCTGTACCTGTAGAAGCAAAACAGCCCCAAAGCATGATTGACCCCGCCATGCTTCACAGTAGGCAAGGTGTTCTTTTCTTCATAGGCCTTGTTCTTCCTCCTCCAAACATAGCGTTGATCCATGGGCCCAAACAGTTCTAATTTTGTTTCATCAGTCCACAGAACACTATCCTAAAACTTTTGTGGTTTGTCCACATGACTTTTGGCATACTGCAGTCGACTCTTCTTATTCTTTGGAGACAGCAAGGGGGTGCGCCTGGGAGCTCTGGCATGGAGGCCTTCATTACGCAGTGTGCGCCTTATTGTCTGAGCTGAAACTTCAGTACCCGCATCTGACAAATCTTTTTTCAGTTCCTCAGCAGTCACACGGGGACTTTTCTCCACTTTGCGCTTCAGGTAGCGCACAGCAGTCGAAGTCAGCATCTGCTTTCTGCCACGACCAGGAAGCGTTTCAACAGTGCCCTTTGCCTTGAATTTGCGAATGATGCTTCCTATGGTGTCTCTTGGTATGTTTAACATCTTTGCAGTCTTCTTATAGCCATTGCCCTTCCTGTGAAGAGAAATCACCTCTTCTCTTGTCTTCCTGGACCATTCTCTTGACTTCACCATGTTTGTAAACACACCAGTAAATGTCTAGAAGGAGCTGAGTATCACAGTCATTTTACATCTGCCTAATTGGTGCTTATTATGCTTGATTGCTGCTCCTTGACATCCACAGGGGTTTTCAATACCTGATCGAAAACACTTGAATGAACCTCTGTTCTTAAGAGTGGTCGTCTTTAACCGCTCCCGGACCGCCGCACGCAGGATCGCGTCATGCGGGCGGCCGGGATCTTCTGTTCGGACAAGATTTCGCGTATATGCGCCCGCGCATGCGCAGATCGCGCACGGAAAAAGGCGCAGGGCTAGTTGGTCATCAGCCTGCCAGCCAATCGGCAGCGCTGGCGGGCTGATGACTTTTAAAAAAACAAATAAGAAGCCATTTAACCCATCATATTAGTAAATATGATGGATTAAATGGCTTCTGTGCCCTCTCCTGGGTCCTTTTCGTCGGCTGGACCCAGGAGAGAGCACACCTTACTGTGAGTACACACAATCACCACACATTAGCCCCCTGATCAGCCCCCCATCACCCAAATTAACCCCTTGATCACCCCTTTCATCACCTGTCAATCATCTAGTGAAAGGGAAAAAAGTGATCAGTGTAAACTGTCACTTTTTTTTTTTACTAGGATTGACTGTTAGGTTTAGCTTAGTTTAGGCCCCTTTGGTAGGTAGTTAGCGTTAGCGCCAAGCCCACCGCACCGCAGTCACTGATTCGCTGATTAGCGTAGCGCTAATTAGCATTTGTACTTTTATAGTATCTGTAAGTGATCAGAACTGATCACGGTCAGATCTATAATAGTACTAGTGTCACTTTAGTTCGCCCTCCACCCAAAACGCAGTGTTTGCCCGATCAGGCCTGATCGGTCGCCCACACCTGCGTTCACCCACGCCCACTCCACCGCAGTGACAAAAAAAAAAATTTTTTTGTAATCACTGCACAATCCCTTCACAAGTGCTGCGGCGATAAAAAAATCAGTTTTGATCTTTTTTATCAATCGCAGCGGCTTCTGTACTTCGCTACCCTCTCAATTGTAAGACAGGCTTGCTTTTTTTCTTGGGTAGTCTCAGGGGATACCCCCTAAATTTAGACGCCCAAATGTCAAACAAGGGGTATTCCTCTGAAGAGGCCTACAGGATTACGAACCTGTAGAGAGCAGTGGCAGTCTGACCCAAAGTTCGGACGAGGAGGTGGAGGTCCCTGATAGAAGCAGGCGTACCCGGCCCCGTGTTGCTAGACCTCAGGTTGCGCAGGATCCGTTTCAAGGGCAGCAGAGTGGGGCTGGCGCTGTCGGATTACGTGGTGAGGCATACACCAGCAGCGCAGCCCGTCCTGGACCTAGTACCAGCACTGCCGTACAACATGGTGAAGTGGCGAGCACCAGAAGGGCAGTAGAAGCTGGTACGGTGGCATGTGCAGTAATTCCCCCGTCGTAGCCACCGCACAGACAGGCCCGTAGAGCCCCTAAAATCCCTGAGGTGCTGGCAGACCCTGATTGGCAGCCCCCAACTTCAGCCGCACCAGTAGTTCCCCCTTTCACCGCCCAGTCAGGAGTTCGGGTGGAGACAGCTCAGATCGGATCGGCACTGGGGTTTTTTGAGCTGTTTTTCACTGCGGAGCTATATGACCTAGTCGTGGCAGAATCAAATCGGTATGCCAGTCAATTTATAACCGCCAACCCAGGAAGCTCTTATGCCCAGCCTTTCCGGTGGAAACCAGTCCAAGTTTCCGAATTTAGAACTTTTCTGGGCCTTCTCCTCAGCATGGGCATTACAAAAAAACATGAATTGCGGTCATATTGGTCCACGAACCCAATTCATCACATGCCCGTGTACTCTGCTGCCATGTCCAGGACATGTTTTGAGACCACCCTGCGTTTCCTGCACTTTAGAGACAACAGCACCTCCCGTCCCAGAGTCCACCCAGCTTTTGACCGGCTCCACAAAATTCGGCCCCTCATAGACCATTTCAACCAGACATTTGCAGATTTGTATACCCCCGCACAAAACATCTGCGTAGAAGAGTCCCTTGTACATTTTACCGGGCGCCTTGGCTTCAAGCAGTACATCCCAAGCAAGTGCACCTGGTATGGGGTCAAATTGTATAAGCTCTGTGAAAGGGCCACAGGCTATACGCACAAATTTCGGATCTATGAGGGAAAAGATCAGACCCTGGAGCCGGTCGGTTGCCCTGACTACCTGGGGAGCAGTGGGAAGATAGTCTGGGACTTGGTGTCACTCTTATTCGGCAAGGGGTACCATCTTTATGTGGACAACTTTTACACAAGTGTGGCCCTCTTCAAGCATTTGTTCCTAGAACAGATTGGCTGCTGCGGCACCGTGCGACCTAGTCGCCGGGGCTACCCCCAACGGCTCATTACCACCAGATTTGCAAGGGGGCAGAGGGCTGCATTGTGTAACGAAGAACTGCTCGCAGTGAAATGGAGAGACAAGCATGACGTTTACATGCTCTCCTCCATTCATGCAGGCACGACAGTCCAAATTGAACGGGCAACCAGTGTCGTTGAAAAGCCCCTCTCAGTCCACGACTATAACCTCCACATGGGAGGGGTGGACTTCAACGACCAGATGTTGGCCCCTTATTTGATTTCCCGAAAGACCAGACGCTGGTATAAAAAGGTGTCTGTATATTTATTTCAATTGGCTCTATATAACAGTTACGTTCGCTACAGTAAGGCTGGGAGAACGGGATCCTTCCTTAAATTCCAGGAAGAGATCATCGAGAACCTCCTGTATCCAGGAGGTTCCGTGGCCCCAACCACCAGTGTAGTTAGCCGTCTACACGAGCGGCACTTCCCTAGCGTTGTGCCGGGTACCTCAAACCAACCGCCACCCCGAAAAAGATGTCGTGTCTGTAGCAGGAGTGGAATAAGGCGTGACACCCGTTATTTCTGTCCTGACTGCCCTGACCACCCTGCCCTATGCCTAGGGGAGTATTTCCGGAAGTACCACACTCAGGTACACTTAGGGACGTAGGGACAGCACTACACAGGTAGTTTTTTTTCCACTCAGGCTCTAGGGTCTCTCAGAATACTAGGTTTTGAGAGACCCTAACACATAGGGGACGGTGCTCGTGTGCTACAGCAGAAGTTTGAAGCGGTAGAAACCTCTCCTTTCACTTGGAATAACGTGTATAATGTACTTCGCACCATCTCTGTGTGATTTACACTTTACACATTGTCCCATGGGAAAGGAGAGGTTTCTGCTAGGAAAATAAAGAGTGAGATGGTAAAAAAAAAAATTAAAACAGGTAGCAAGAAAAAAAAATCTTGAGTTAGTTCAGGTTTTTATGTTCATGTTTTACAATGTTCTGGTTTTATAAAGTTTGCAACGTTCAAGTCATGTGCCTGCTGCCTGTTTTTTCTTCTTTTTTTTTTTATTTTCCCCATAACCACCCTTTATTTTCCAGGTAGACCAACGGACCAACCGATGAAAACGCCGCAGCACTGATGTGCATTCTGAGAGAAGCATTGCGCTGCTGTCAGAAGACACGTGAAGTCAGTGTATGCGGCGCTGGAAGGCGAGATTTCTTCTCCGCAGTACAGGTACGTTTGCCCAGGCATATGAGCTGAGGAGAGGTGTTGGAGTTCATATGCTTTGGCAAACACTTTGTATAAAAAAATCTGGCAAAGATGTCTTCCTCCACACCGATCGATTGATCGATGTGAATGGAGAAATCACGTTTGCCAGGACATAGGAGCTGAAGTGGGTATGGATGTTCGATGCGAATGAGGAAATCTGTGCCGTTCATTTTTTTTTCAGCCCAGAGGCTGAACGGAAAAAAAATCTCATTACCCGTCTGCTCCATATAAGGAGAATAGCAGAAACTCCTAATGCTGGCCATACGTGTAATGATTGCGGAGACCCTCAAATGCCATGGCAGTACAAAAACCCCACATGTGACCCCATTTTGGAAAGAAGACACCCCAAGGTATTCGCTGAGGGGCATATTGAGTCCATGAAGGATTGAACTTTTTGTCACAAGTTAGCGGAAAGGGAGACTTTGTGAAAAAAAAACAAAAAAAATCAATTTCCGCTAACTTGTGCAAAAAAAAATCTTCTATGAACTCGCTATGCCCCTCATAGAATACCTTGGGGTGTCTTCTTTCTAAAATGGGGTCACATGTGGGGTATTTATACTGCCCTGGCATTTTAGGGGCCCTGAAGCGTGAGAAGAAAAATGCGTAAAAATACCGTCCTAAAAGGTACTCATTGGATTTAGGGCTGATTTGCGCATCTTGGCTGCAAAAAAGTGGCACACATAGGGTATCGCCGTACTCGGGAGAAGTAGAGCAATGTGTTTTGGGGCGTATTTTTACCTATACCCCTACTGGGTGTGAAAAATATCTCTGTAAATGACAACTTTAAAAAAAAAAGTTATACAAAGTTGTAAAGTTAAAAAAATTAGGATTCAATAAATAAGTGCCCCGGAGTACAAGAATACATGGTTGAGGGGGAGGCAGTTATAAATGTCTATTCTGCACAAGGGAGGGACAGGTCCTGTGGGATCCATGCCTGGTTCATTTTTCTGAACGTCAGCTTGTCCACATTGGCTGTGGACAGGCGGCTGCGCTTGTCAGTAATGACGCCCCTGCCGTGCTGAATACACGCTCAGACAAAACGCTGGCCGTCGGGCAGGCCAGCACCTCCAAGGCATAAAATGCTAACTCTGGCCACGTGGACAATTTGGAGACCCAGAAGTTGAATGGGGCCGAACCATCAGTCAGTACGTGGAGGGTGTGCAGACGTACTGTTCAACCATGTTAGTGAAATGCTGCCTCCTGCTAACACGCTCCGTATCAGGTGGTGGTGCAGTTAGCTGTGGCGTGGAGACAAAACTTTTCCACATTTCTGCCATGCTAACCCTGCCCTCAGAGGAGCTGGCCATGACACAGCTGCGTTGGCGACCTCTTGCTCCTCCTCTGCCTTCGCCTTGGGCTTCCACCTGTTCCCCTGTGACATTTAGGAATGCTCTCAGGAGCGCGTCTACCAGCATGCGCTTGTACTCGCGCATCTTCCTATCACGCTCCAGTGCAGGAAGTAAGGTGGGCACATTGTCTTTGTACCGGGATCCAGCAGGGTGGCAACCCAGTAGTCCGCACACGCTAAAATGTGGGCAACTCTGCTGTCGTTGTGCAGGCACTGCAGCATGTAGTCGCTCATGTGTGCCAGGCTCCCCAGAGGTAAGGACAAGCTGTCCTCTGTGGGAGGCGTATCGTCATCGTCCTCCGTATCCCCCCAGCCACGCACCAGTGATGTGCCTGAGCTGTGTCGGGTGCCACCCCGCTGTGAACCTGCTTCATCCTCATCCTCCTCCACCTCCTCCTCATCCTCCTCGTCCTCCAGTAGTGGGCCCTGGCTGGCCACATTTCTACCTGGTCTCTGCTGTTGCAAAAAACCTCCCTCTGAGCCACTTCTAACAGACTGGCCTGAAAGTGCTAAAAATGACCCCTCATCCTTCTCCTCCTCCTCTTCCTGGGCCACCTCCTCTTCCATCATCGACCTAAGCGTTTTCTCAAGGAGACATAGAAGTGGTATTGTAACGCTGATAACGGTGTCATCGCCACTGGCCATGTTGGTGGAGTACTTGAAACAGCGCAACAGGGCACACAGGTCTCGCATGGAGGCCCAATCATTGGTGGTGAAGTGGTGCTGTTCCGCAGTGCGACTGACGTGTGCGTGCTGCAGCTGAAACTCCACTATGGCCTGCTGCTGTTCGCACAGTCTCTCCAGCATGTGCAAGGTGGAGTTCCACCTGGTGGGCACATCGCATATGAGGCGGTGAGCGGGAAGGCCGAAGTTCCGCTGTAGCGCAGACAGGCGAGCAGCGGCAGGATGTGAACACCGGAAGCGCGCACAGACGGCCCGCACTTTATGCAGCAGCTCTGACATGTCGGGGTAGTTGTGAATGAACTTCTGCACCACCAAATTCAGCACATGCGCCAGGCAAGGGATGTGCGTCAAACCGGCTAGTCCCAGAGCTGCGACGAGATTTCGCCCAATATCGCACACCACCCGGCCGGGCTTGAGGCCCACCGGCAGAAAACACTCGTCGGTCTGTTGTTAAATACCCCGCCACAACTCCTGCGCGGTGTGGGGCCTGTCCCCCAAACATATGAGTTTCAGAATGGCCTGCTGACGTTTACCCCGGGCTGTGCTGAAGTTGGTGGTGAAGGTGTGTGGCTGACTGGATGAGCTGGTGGAAGCAGAGGAGGAGGAAGCCGAGTAGGAGGAGGAGGCTACAGGAGGCAAAGAATGATGCCCTGCGATCCTTGGCGGCGGAAGGACGTGCACCAAGGAACTCTCCGCCTGGGGCCCAGCCGCCACTACATTTACCCAGTGTGCAGTTAGGGAGATATAGCTTCCCTGGCCGTGCTTACTGGTCCACGTATCTGTGGTTAGGTGGACCTTGCCACATATGGCGTTGCGCAGTCCACACTTGATTTTATCGGATACTTGGTTGTGCAGGGAAGGCACGGCTGTCTTGGAGAAGTAGTGGAGGATGGGAACATTATACTGTGGGACAGCCAATGAAATCAGCTGTTTGAAGCTGTCTGTGTCCACCAGCCTGAATGACAGCATTTCAAAGGCCAGTAGTTTAGAAATGCTGGCATTCAGGCCCAGGGCTCGAGGGTGGCTAGGTGGGAATTTACGCTTTCTCTCCAAGGTTTGTGAGATGGAGAGCTGAACGCTGCCGTGTGACATGGTGGAGATGCTTGGTGACGCAGGTGGTGGTGTCAGTGGCACATCCTCTGTTTGGTGGGCGGCAGGTGCCAACATTCCTCCCGAGGCGGAGGAAGAGGCCGAGGCAGCAGCAGAAGAGGGAGCAGGGGGAGCCAGAGTGAGTTCCTTGCTTTTAAGGTGTTTACTCCACTGCAGTTCATGCTTTGCATGTAGATGCCTGGTCATGCAGGTTGTGCTAAGGTTCAGAACGTTAATGGCTCGCTTCAGGCTCTGATGGCACAGCGTGCAAACCACTCGGGTCTTGTCGTCAGAACATTGTTTAAAGAAGTGCCATGCCAGGGAACCCCTTGAAGCTGCCTTTGGGGTGCTCGGTCCCTGGTGGCGGTGGCCAGTAGCAGGCGAACTCTCTTGGCAGTGGCTGGTCTGCTTTTGCCCCCTGCTCCCTCTTTTGCGACGCTGTTGGCTCGGTCTCACCACTGCCTCTTCCTCTGAACTATGAAAGTCAGTGGCACGACCTTCATTCCATGTGGGGTCTAGGACCTCATCGTCCCCTGCATCGTCTTCCACACAGTCTTCCTCCCTGACATCCTGTTCGGTCTGCACACTGCAGAAAGACGCAGCAGTTGGCACTTGTGTTTCGTCATCATCAGAGACGTGCGGACTCCGATGAGGTGGTATTCCCATGTCCTCATCATCAGGAAACATCAGTGGTTGTGCATCAGTGCATTCTATGTCTTCCACCACTGGGGAAGGGCTAGGTGGATTCCCTTGGGAAACCCTGCCAGCAGAGTCTTCAAACAGCATAAGAGACTGCTGCATAACTTGAGGCTCAGACAGTTTCCCTGATATGCATGAGGGTGATGTGACAGACTGATGAGCTTGGTTTTCAGGTGCCACCTGTGCGCTTTCTGCAGAAGACTGGGTGGGAGATAATGTTGTGAACGTGCTGGATCCACTGTCGGCCACCCAATTGACTAGTGCCTCTACCTGCTCAGGCCTTACCATCCTTAGAACGGCATTGGGCCCCACCAATTATCGCTGTACATTCTGGTGGGTACTGGAACCTGAGGTAGTTGGTTCACTAGGACGTGTGGCTGTGGCAGAATGGCCACGTCCTCTCCCAGCACAAGAGGGTACACTAACACCACCACGACCGCGTCCAAGTCCCTTACTAGATGTTTTCCTCATTGTTACCGTAGCACCACAATAAGAAAAAAAATATTTGGCCCAATGTATTCATTTCAAATTCAGGCCTTTTTTTACAGGCACCTACCACTATCTGCCTATTTGTTTATGTAGCGTATTACACTAATCCAGGCACAGCAGTAACCACTGATTTAGGGGAATATCTCTTTTAGGGCTAGTATTTAGGCCCTGGATGAAAGGTATCCTTTTATGGACAGATTTAAACTAGGCCTGCAACAGCTGGGACACCAGATTCAGGGCATTGCTATATTGGCAATTGAATGTCACCCCAGAACAAAATATATATGTTTTGGCGGACACTATTATACTTTGCCAGCCACAGCTGAAACCACTGATTTATGGTATTGCTATTTTGACAATTGAATTTCACCACAGAAAATAATCTATCCTTTGCCAGACAGCAGACAGTATTACACTTGGCTAGCCAAAGCTGGAACACCAGATTTAGGGGATTGGTATTTGGGCAATTGTATTTAACCCCTTAATAAAATATAGAAATTGCTATCCTGAGTTTCTAGGGGTGACAATTAGCACAGCCAAGCCCCTGATGTAGGATATAGCAAAAAAAAACTAGTATTGATGGATTGATGGACTTGGTGGCAGCTTGTTCTGGTGCACCACAAGTCACAAAATGGCCGCCGATCACCCCAGGAAATAAGTGACAGAAAAACGCTCTGTGCAGCCTAACAACCAGTGAGCAAGTAACTAGCAGAAGTTGAATCATTAGGTGCTGTTGCTGACTTTTCCCTGCCTAATCTCGCCCTCACAGAAGCTGCGTCCTCTCCCTACACTAATCAGAGCAGTGTGACGTGCGGCGCTACGTGACTCCAGCTTAAATAGAGGCAGGGTCACATGCTGCACTTGACCAATCACAGCCATGCCATTAGTAGGCATGGCTGTGATGGGCTCTTAGGGCAAGAAGTAAAACGCTAGCTGATTGGCTCTGGTGCAGCCCTTCAGAAAGCGGGAAGAAATCGCCGAACAACGGACCCGAACCCGAACTTTTTTGAAAATGTTCGGGTCCGGGTCCGGGTCCCGAACACCCGAAAATTCGGTACGAACCCAAACTATGCTCGAACTGTTCGCTCAACACTAGTCATGAGTAAGGATCAAGATATGTGGATCCGAAACGCGTAGACAAGTACCTCCTTGCCTTTTAACCTGTACCGCACCATGTGAATAAAGCTCTTCACGTTTGCTACGGAAGCTGGACCTTCTTTTCTTTACTTTACTGATCTACCTATACGCCAAATTTGGTGCAGATTGGTCCAGTCATTTGGCCAGAAATATTTTATATACTGTATAGTGTATAAGAGATATCCGTCATCCGATAGTACATAAGGAAGGTCTTGTGTCCCAGGAATAATAATATCACATACATGGATGGCGGATTAGAAATGAATTGATTATTTGCAGTTAGATAGCCCATTGCTAAAGCTGAAAAAATGTGCCTGGTAAGGAAGTGGTTAAGATCAGGACCTGAGCTCAGTAGTCAGATCTGACACCACCTGGAAGGCGGGACACCCTGTGCACCGACCACAAGAGGAAGTATCTGAGGAACGGAGGATGAGGAATGTAAGGTTCTCAGCAGGTGTTATATGTACGGTGTGAGATAATCTGCAAGGATCCAGTACTGGTCTTTCCCAGGTGAGTGACTTCTCCTGCAGGCTCCTCTCATGTTTATCCTCTTTATGGTCAGTGCTGGTCTGTCCCCGGTCAGTGACCTCTCCTGCAGGCTCCTCACAGGTTTCTCCTCTCTATGGTCAGTGCAGGTCTGTCCCCGGTCAGTGACTTCTCCTGCAGTCTCCTCTAAGGTTTCTCCTCCTTATGGTCAGTGCAGGGTCTGTCCCCGGTCAGTGACTTCTCATGCAGTCTCCTCTCAGGTTTCTCCTCTTTATGGTCAGTTCTGGTCTGTCCCCGATCAGTGTCCTCTCCTGCAGTCTCCTCTCAGGTGTCTCTTCTTTATGGTCAGTGCAGGTCTGTCCCCGGTCAGTGACCTCTCCTGCAGTCTCCTCTCAGGTGTATCCTCTTTATGGTCAGTGGAGGTCTGTCCCCGGTCAGTGACTTCTCCTTCAGTCTCCTACAGTCTCCTCTCAGGTTTCTCCTCTTTATGGTCAGTGACTTCTCCTGCAGTCTCCTCTCAGGTTTCTCCTCTTTATGGTCAGTGGAGATCTTTCCCCGGTCAGTGACTTCCCCTACAGTCTCCTCTCAGGTTTCTCCTCTTTATGGTCACTGCAGGGTCTGTCCCCAGTCAGTGACTTCTCCTGCAGTCTCCTCTCAGGTTTCTCCTCTTTATGGTCAGTGCAGGTCTGTCCCCGGTCAGTGACTTCTCCTGCAGTCTCCTCTCAGGTTTCTCCTCTTTATGGTCAGTGGAGGTCTGTCCCCGGTCAGTGACCTCTCCTGGAGTCTCCTCTCAGGTTTCTCCTCTTTATGGTCAGTGCAGGGTCTGTCCCCGGTCAGTGACTTCTCCTGCAGTCTCCTCTCAGGTTTCTCCTCTTTATGGTCAGTGCAGGGTCTGTCCCCGGTCAGTGACTTCTCCTGCAGTCTTTTCTCAGGTTTCTCCTCTTTATGATCACTGCAGGGTCTGTCCCTGTCAGTGACTTCTCCTACAGTCTCCTCTCAGGTATCTCCTCTTTATGGTCAGTGCAGGTCTGTCCCCGGTCAGTAACTTCTCCTGGAGTCTCCTCTCAGGTTTATCCTCATTATGGTCGGTGCAGGTCTGTCCCCGGAGAGAGGAGACATCATCTATGATACATCTAACAAGTCAGTAACTGGACCCCCCCCAGCAGAACCAGATACCACAATGTAGCACAATATACTGCCCCAGCAGAACCAAATACCACAATGTAGCCAGGGTTGCCACCTGACCGGTAACTCACCAGCCAAGCCGGTATTTTTTTTTCTACCAAAAATAATAATTGTCAGTACTTTCCGATGTTCACTTGCCACTATTACTAATGAGCTCTTCCATTGTGGAGCGCTCATTAGTACAGCTTTTGCTTGTTTAAAAAAAAGCAGACACTTCATCCATTTGCTCACGCCGCTGGGAACACTCGCTGTTCACTGGATGCGCAGGACGAGACCTGCTCTCCAGCTTGATGACATTTCACAGCATTTACTGGAAGCAGCAGGAGCTTCAATACATCATCACGCTGCAGCGTAGGTCCTGTCCTGTGCATCCAGTGAGCAGCGAGTGCACAAGCAGAAAATGAGGCACTAGGGTCACTAATGAAAGCATTAATATTACTGGGGTGCACTAATTTGGGCATTATTGATATTGGGGGGGCACTATATAGGGAATTAATATTAATGGGAGGCACTATATGGGGGCATTCTTTATTCTCGGGGCACTAATTGAGGCATTAGTATTACTGGGGGCATTATTGTTACTGTGGGGAACTATATGGGGCATTAATATTACTGGGGGGCACTAATGGGGGCATTAATATTACTGGGGGGCACTAAAAGGGGCATTATTAATACTAGAGGCCACATTGTCACATAGCAACATTATACAAAAAAAAACAAGAAAATAAAAACAGATTCTTTATTTTGAGTATCCGTTATGCCTATTCTGCAGCCATTTGTATCAGTCTCCGTCATATCTGTTATTTTTACAATAGTAATAAAGGGCCGGCACTCGCTGTTCGTAGTCTTGCAAATGTTCTCTTTATTGTCACTCGTCTCTATTTGTGACGCGTTTTGGCACAGACTGTGCCTTTGTCAAACAGTAATGAAATCACAATGCACAAATAGCCCACCTAACAACCTCGCCCTGACGTCATGCAGTCATGACAACCCAAACAAACTAAATGAAAAGCTAAAAGTACAAAAGGTACATTTCTTCTTTTTAATATACATCACGTAGCCTCAATTATGGTGTTAAGAATAATAATAGTATCAAATAAGCATAAACCATGCATAAAAAGATTTTAAAAAACTATTCAACTCATACTCGGGATTCAGACCCATCGGAACAAAAAAGGCTTCACATTTCCTCAATAATTTATGCCGATCACCACCCCGGCGGGGTTGTGCTACACTTTCAATGATCTGAAAATGCAATAGCATAATCATATGTGATTTGATATAGGTAACAGTAAGTTTCCCTTCCTGATCGTAGATCTATGCTTGCACAATCTATCTTTCATACGAGTAGATGTTTCACCGACATATAGTAAGCCACAAGGGCATTTGAGAATATAAACGACAAATGTGCTCTCCTGTATGTGGCCTGTGTACATGTTTACCCTTCATTACACTAAAGCAATGGACACATCCTAGGCACGGGAAGGAGCCACATCTACTAGTGGAAAGATTTCATTTCATTTCAAAGATATATATATCCATTTCCCCCCCTCTGTATACTGTATATCCCATTTTGCCCCCTCTGTATATATTTCATCCCCCCCTCCCCCCATATATATTCCATTTTTCCCCATCTGTATATTTTGCATTTTGCCCCCTCTTTATATATATTTTGCATTTTGTCCACTCTTTATATATATTCCATTTTGTCCCCTATGTATACATTTCATTTTTTGCCCGGAGCCAGGCCCCTCGGTATAATGGATTTGCTTTGCCCTGTCCTCATATTGCCGGCGGTGAGATGTGGTGTTGACCATTAAGTTTATTAAATGCAGCGTGCTACTGTGTCGCCATTGCCAGGTGCCCCCTGTGAGTATGAAGCCGGTGGTGTATACAGACATTACACATGCCAAAAAAAATCACTTACCTACTCTGCTCCGCTCCGGATTTCAGTTGACGCCATCTTGTTCTCACTCTGCCGCAATCCCCTTCACATCCCGTGTGATTCCGTAAGACCCGGCGCTGAGGTCACAGGTCTTGGAGGATCATCACAAGAAAGTGTCTGGTGGCGCGGCACCAGAGAGGGTATGGGAGTTTAAGGTTGGGTACCGCCGACGGCCAGGCACAGAGGACCCGACTGGTCATTAAAAGCCTTTGCAGGGCTGCGCACCCCCCCCCCCCCCCCCACCAGGCCTGGTCGCACCCTCTGCTTACTCCCTTACTCCCCTGCTAAGGCGGCGTGCACACGACTGGGAATAATTGCCGTAATGTAATGGCCATTTAAGTATTGACCGTCAACTTCGATTCACTCATTTCTAGAGACAAAGTGGAATTTCCTGATGCTTCTTAGTAACGATTGTCATTTTTTCCTAAAATGGCTGCTGCACATGTTAGGACATGGAGGAAACAACTCTGGTAATGAGGGTGTAACGGTATAAACTGTTGGTGACGTCCTTCTCCCCTAGTCACAGTGGCGCTGTAGATTCGCTCCAGAGGCTTCCAAGCCGAGTGGTGATATCCAGTAGCTGTGCATCTCTTACAAGAGCCAGTAGCGATATCGCTGTTCCCTACAACACAAGACAAGGCTGTGAGTTGAGGGTAAGAAGAAAAACCTTTATTGGTGCCACACTTGGCCTTATATGCAAGTAACCATGCAAGGGGACCTCCCCTCTGAACCTGATGGAGTGACAAACACAGACCAATGGAAATAATCACACCATTTGGGACATTCCCACACAATGTCTTCCCTCTGCCTGGGAGAAAAGTAGGTCAGATACTGTATGTGACCCAATTATCTCCAGGCTGTAAAACCACTTTTTTTTTTAAATAAAGCAGTGAAAAGTACCCCACAATCCACAATATCCCAACAAATATGACATCTAGTGATAGCCCTGCCCTGGGTGACCAACATATCCAAAAATCACACAGATCAGAGAAGGAGGTTAAAGAATTTCCTGAACATCTTGTTTCTCACCGACAGCACATGAGGCTCTTGCCCAAAATAGTTCCATAGAATCAGGCTGTGCGGTCGGTCTCCTTTCAAGAGTGGAAATGTCTTTTTATACTTAACAGTTTGCAACTTTATTTTGTCCATAAATCTCGTTCGGGGGTACAACATAACTAAACAAAATATCTCAACAGACAAACAGAGGACTTCTGCTACAGAGGGATCACCCACAGCGCCATGCATGCAGACAATCAGCAGCCAGCCAGCCCTGTGATGTCACAGCCCTATAAAGAGCCTCAGCCATCTTGGAAGGAAGGGCAGATGCCTAAATCTTTCTGGTTCCCACACTGATCGTGACACTCCCTTTCCAAGCGGTGGACTCTGCACCTTTCAGAGAACTGATGGCTTCTGCCGAGGTAAAGAGTCCCAAGCCGTCATTTATTTGCCAAAAAAGCAGTACCAGCCCTGCACACACATGTAGAACAGAAGGTGACACCTTGCCACTCTGTGGCCTCCTCATGCAGCTGCTAACTCAACACTATGTCACTGGGCCACTCTGTAGCCTACTTATGCTGCTGCTGCCACCTGCACACTATGTCACCCTGCCAGTCTGTGTCCTCCTCATGCTGCTGCCACCTCCCCAGTATGTCACTAGGCCACCCCGTGGTCTCCTTATGCTGCTGCTACCTCAACACTATGTTATTGGGCCACACTGTGGACTTCTCAAGCTGTTCTACTACCCTCCCCACTCCATGACTGGGCCACTATTTTGCCTTGTTGGCCTGGTTAACATCCTCATTTATTTGACCCTTCTTCTCATCTGACAGAAGGAATGAAAAATGAGACGCACAACATATCCTGTCTTAGTAGCAGCTGTAAGGCCTGTATGGTCCCATCAGAATTGGCTTATGATTTGGTAGCCCAAAGCAGGAGTGGGTACAAAACACAGAAGACATGCAAATATTGCCTTCACGTCACGTGTCATCTCTGTTTTGGATCCACTTTTTTTTGTTTTTTGCTTTATCGATATTGATGGATTAGTGACCAAATGGAGACCAAGTGAAGGAGGATGCTCAACAGATAGGATCCATTTTTTGGTGGGTTATTGTTCTGACGGATCATAGGTGTTAGAAATACTTTCTGAGGGTAAACAAAAGACAGGCAGAGTTTCTGAGTAGTTTCACTGGGACCTCTGCTCGGTAACAGAACGATCACTGAACTCTTTTATTTCAAAGACATAGCCAAACAGGAACTTACACAAATGCAACACTGCCACCTAGTGGCAATACAATATACTAGACATACAGCAATGACATACAGTGGTTGTTGCTGATACAATACAAACCTTGTATGCTAACACCCCCACTCAACAACTACTGTCTATGTCAGTCCCATTTCTGATCTAAGATCCACAAATCTGTTTCTAGCGAGTGGCTTTGTCAAAGCATCAGCAATAATTTTTTCAGAGTCACAATATACAAGTACAATCACCTTCTAATCAACCAAGTCAGGAATGTAATGATGTCTGACGTCGATGTGCTTGGTTCTTGCATTAATCTGACTTGTTGCAAGCTTGATTGTCCTCAAATAAGACGATAGGTTCTGATGTTGCCTCTCCAAGATCCTTGAGTAGTTGCTGTAACCACACAACTTCTTGACTGGCATAAGCTGCAGATATGTATTCACCTTCTGTAGAAGACAATGCCACTGACATCTGTTTCTTGCTGGACCAAGATATAGGACTGTTTTTTTAATAAGTACCCACTTGTGGATTTGCGTGTGCTGTGGTCACCTGCCCAATCGGAGTCCTCATATCCCGTGAGGTTTAAGTCACCCCTTGCTAACAGTTTCAAACTTAATTCTTTTGTCTGTTTCAGATATCTCATAATCATAACTCTTTTAATTGCATTCCAGTCTCTTTGACGTGGTTTATCAACTCGCCTGTAAAGAAGAGACATGGCAGCTCCAATGTCTGGACGTGTAGTGGTTGCAATGTAGAGAAGTGCCCCCACTGCTTGTCTGTACTGTTCATTGGATGTGAAGATCATCTTCTCCTTCTAACTTTGGATAGGCTGTATCCATAGGCGTGCTTGTACCTTTGGCCTCTGTCATGTTGAATTGCTGAAGAATAGATTACATTTTTGCACTCTGGTTTAACAGGAAACTTCCATCTTTCTCACGCTGGATATTAATTCCAATATAATATGTCACTTCACCTAGGTCTTTAGTTTCGAAGTGCTTTTTATGTACTCCTGTTAACTTTGCAATTTCATCGTTCTTTATGTGAGCAATGATCAGGTCATCCACATAAATTAGCAGATACATCCATTCAGCGTCTACTTGTTTAGCGTATAGGCACGGATCAGCTTTGCTTCTTGTAAGTCCTTCATTTAGTAGAACTTGATTAATCTTTAAGTTCCATGCTCGAGCTGATTGTTTAAGGCCGTAAAGAGATTTTTGCAACTTGCAGACAAGGTGCTCTTGTCTCATTTTCACATATCCTTCTGGCTGAGACATTAAATTTTCTTCTTTATTATGACCATTAGGAAAAGATGTCTTAATATGGTGATGTTTCACAATCATTGTACGCAGGGCAGCCACTGTCAAAAGTGTTCTGAAAGTACTTTGTTTAGCAACTGGAGCAAAAGTAGCATCATAGTCACTGAACTTCTGTGAGTAACCTTTAGCAACCAGACTTTCCCTTCACAGTTACATTTGGTTTTAAAAACCCATTTACATCCTACGGCATGTTTACCTTGAGGTAGCTCTAAAAGAGTCCATGTCTGGAGATCATTGAGTGATGTCATCTCTTCATCAGCGGCTTTAGTCCACATTTGTTTCTCATGCATTGGCAGTTTCTGCATCTCTCATCTCTTTCCATGATCCTGGTTCAGTTTGGATGGCTCTGCGAGCTATGTAAGATAACCGTTCAGCTGGAACACCTTTATTGGTTCTGGTTGATCTTCTGACTGAAGGTATCTCTGGTTCAGTTTCAGTTTTTGACTTTTCTGCAGTAATTTCTATTTCTGTGTCACTTTCCTTATGTTCTTGAGTGACTGATGTTGGTTAGTTCTCAGTTTGAATGGTTTGTGTCAGTTGTTCAAACTTTAAACACACAGAGCTATCATCAATAATCACACTTCTGCTGACTGTTACCTTGTTTGTGTCTTACGATTCACTGTAACCCACAAGTACTCCTTCTTTTGCACATGCATCCCATTTTGTAAGTTTTTCTTTTGGAATGTGTACATAGGCTTTACTTCCAAAAATTCTGATGTGTCTTAAATCTGGTTTCTTTTTGTTCCACAGTTCATATGGAGGTTTTGTTGTTGCTTTTCCTGGCAAACGATTTTGAAGATAACATGGAGTCATGGTAGCTTCTTCTCAGTATGTAGTTGGCATATCAGCATCAGATAGCATGCTCCTCCACTTTCACACATTGTGCGGTTCATTCTCTCTGCCACTCCATTTTGCTCTGGGTTATATGGAACAGTTGTCTGGAACATAATTCCATGTTTCCTGAGAATGGCTTGTGTTTTACCACTTGTATATTCTGAGCCATTATCTGTTCGTAGTATTCTGGGCATCCTGCCAAATGTATTACTTACTTGAGCGAGATACTCTTCTAATTTCTCTGGCACTTCATCCTTATTGTGAAGTAGAAACCCTGTGGTATATCTGGAGTAATCATCAATGAAGGTCAAGAAGTACTTTTTCCTTCCTGGAGTTATAGTTTTCATTGGACCACAAAGATCCGAATGAATTAAGTCCAGAGGTTTTTGAGCTTTGCTGCTGGTCTGCTTGGGAAAAGGTGTCCTTGTCATTTTTCCTTTAATATAGCTGGGGCAGATCATTAGTTGATCACATGGATTAATCTTCTTACCACTTTGTTTTTGCATTCTAGCTTTCCAGTTTCTACAATCTGCCTTTAGGTGTCCTGGCTTTTTGCACACAATGCATTCCTGCTTTTCTAGCTGCACGTTACTGTGTTTATTTTTGTATTTCATCTTTAAAGCAATCTCTGAACACACACTTGCGTTACACATGCTTTCTGTTTTGCGCTTGTATTCCTCCACAATCTTGCCTTTAACATATTCCAGTGTCAGTTCATCATCTGGATGGGCATCTAGTGCTGTGACAAGTGTCTCATAACTTTCAGGAAGTCCACTTAATAATAGTGCTGCAACATGGAAGTCTTTTATATCTTCTCCAATCCCTCTCAGTCTCTCCACCATTTCTAAGGTCTGTCTTATATAGTCCTTCATGCCCTGGTCTTTTTGCAGCTTAGTCTGATAGTGCTTTCTGATTAAATACAGTTTATTGCTGGAATTAACTCTTTCATGCACTTTTTGTAACCCTTCCTACATGTCTTTAGCAGTCTGACAAGTGTTAAGGCTGAAAAGTTCAGCCTGTATTTGTGGGAGGGGCTTGGGCCGATACTTAAACCCCCCTCTCAAGCCATCAGCCTCGGCACGAGCAGCGGCTGTACCTCCATGCGACGCCTCCCAAGCTGAGGGTACCTTGTCTCTCAGCTCACTTCCGGGTCAGGATTGCTCTGTCTTCCTGCCTGCAGCATGTCACCCGCGCTTCATCGGCTCATGGACGGCCCCTGTCCTTCCATACCGCCGACAGGACCAGGGAGGGAATCTTGCTCCCCCCTCCGCTTCCCCACCGTAGGCACCACTTTCCGGCGCCCTCTTGCGCAGCGTTGGGGTGCGTTCCACCTTGGAACGCACGCCGGGCATAACAAACGGAAGCAAATCCCCTCAATCCCTCTCTCTGTGCCGCGCTCCCTTCTGTGGGAGACATGGGTCTGCTCCAGTGCGGTTACGGAGCCGCTACAGTGTGGCATTGGCATTCCTGGATAGGGGTGAGTATAGCCGGCTGTCTTCTGCCGCAGCTGCAACACGGCTATAATCGGTAAGTCACAAATTAGCTGGGCCAGCGTTACTTGTATTCCCGCCGGCGCAAATCTTGCTGGCTTACATTCCAAGCTCCCGCTTTCAAGCTCCTGACATCAGGAGACACTGTTCTCTTATCCCCAGCTTCTAGGTGGTCGGTTTGCGGCAGGTGCCAGCTGGCAGGTATGTTTTAGCCAGGTTGAGGGCACGCTAGCAGCTAGCTTGGTCCCGGCGCACGCATCTGGTAAACCATTAAGGCAGGGGAATCAAGGGCTTATTCCTCTATAGATGGATTGCATCCGACCCTTTAATCTTATGCACAGTCTTTGTTATCATGCAAAGTTCGCTCCATGTAGAACTAAGCTACCCAATACCTTGCCGGCGGTGCACGTGCCTCTGTGAAAAAAAAAAAAAAAAAAGGTAGGGGGCTCGCTAGCATCTCACATTTGTTCCAGCATACGCGGACAGTTAACTGTTGGGGTAGTCCAGATACAGCAGGTCGTTAGGTAGGTGGCAGCTACAGTGGCACTCGGGTCATGTTTCTTACATACATAGTTGCCTGAATATCTCAGGTCACACATGTTTAATTACCTGAATCACTCGGGTCACGTGTCATTTTGCATAGTTGCCTGCTTCACTCAGGTCATGTACAGTATCATACATGTTTAGTTGCCTGAACTGCTCCGGTCATACATGCATAGTTGCATGAACCACTCGGGTCTCATTTCATTTTTTGCATAGTTGCCTGAATGACTCAGGTCACGTACCATGTATATTTGCCTGTCTCGCTTGGGTCACGTGGCTTCTGCAGTTGCCTGAATTACTCAGGTAACGTTTCATACACGCATAGTGGCCTGAATTCCTCAGGTCTTGTATCATACATGTTCAGTTGCCTGAAATGCTCAGGTCACGTATCTTCCTGCATAGATTCTGAATCACTCAGGTCATGTATCATGTATGTGTCACGGTCTGAATCGCTCAGGTCAGGTGTTGTACGTGCATATTTGCCTGAATTGCTCAGGACTCCATTTACGTATAGTTGTCTGAATTATTCAGGTCATGTATCATACATATTCTGTTGCCTGAATCGCTCAGGTCATGTATCATTCCTGTATAGATGCCTGAATCGCTCAGGTCATGTATCCACATGTATAGTTGCCTGAATCGCTCAGGTCATGTAGCATACATGTTTAGTTGCCTGAACCGCTCAGGTCATGCATCATACATGCATAGTTGCCTGAATCCCTCGGGTTACCTTTCACTCTGCATAGTTGCCTGTATCACTCAGGTCATGTATCATACATATTCAGTTGCCTGAATCACTCGGGTCATGTATCATTTTTGTATAGCTGCCTGAATCGCTCAGGCCATGTATCGTTATGCATAGTTGCCCGAATCGCTCGGGTCATGTATCATACATGTATAATTGCCTGAATCGCTCAGGTCATGTGTCATACATGTATAATTGCCTGAATCGCTCAGGTCATGTGTCATACATGTATAGTTGCCTGAATCGCTCAGGTCACGTGTCATACATGTATAGTTGCCTGAATCGCTCAGGTCATGTACCACACATGTATAGTTGCCTGAATCGCTCAGGTCACGTACCACACATGTATAGTTGCCTGAATCGCTCAGGTCACGTACCACACATGTATAGTTGCCTGAATCGCTCAGGTCACGTACCACGCATGTATAGTTGCCTGAATCGCTCAGGTCACGTACCACACATGTATAGTTGCCTGAATCGCTCAGGTCACGTACCACGCATGTATAGTTGCCTGAATCGCTCAGGTCATGTATCATACATGCATAGTTGTCTGAATCTCCCGGGTTACCTTTCACTCTGCATAGTCGCCTGAATCGCTCAGGTCATGTATCTTACATATTCCGTTGCTAGAATCGCTCAGGTCATGTATCATACATGTATAGTTGCCTGAATCTCGGGTCACGTCTCATTCTGCTAGTTGCCTGAATCGCTCGGGTCATGTATTATACATGTTTAGTTGCCTGGATCGCTCAGGACATGTGTCATACATGTTTAGTTGCCTGAATCGCTCAGGCCATGTTTCATATATGTTTAGTTGCCTGAATCGCTCAGGTCATGTATCATACATGTATAGTTGCCTGAATCGCTCAGGTCCTGTATCATACATGTATAGTTGCCTGAATCGCTCAGGTCATGTATTATACATGTATAGTTGCCTGAATCACTCAGGTCATGTATTATACATATTCAGTTGCCTGAATCGCTTAGGCCATGTATCATACAAGTATAGTTGCCTGAATCGCTCAGGTCATGTACAATTCTTGTATAGTTGACTAAAACGCCCAGGTCATGTGTCTACATGCATAGTTGCCTGAATCACTCAGGTCAGGTGTCATACATGTTTAGTTGCCTGGATCTGTCAGGTCATGTATCATACACGTATAGTTGCCTGAATCGCTCAGGTCATGTAACATACATGTGTGTTCCATAGTTGCCTGAGTCGCTCAGGTCATGTATCTTACATGGTTAGTTGCCTGAATCCCTCAGGTCATGTATCATACATTTCCGGTTGCCGCATCACTTGGGTCATGTTCCATTCTTGTACAGTTGCCTGAATTCGCTCGGGTCATGCATCATATATATTTTGTTGCCTGTATCTCTCAGTTCATGTATCTTACATGTATTATTACCTGAGTCACGCAGGTCATGTTTTCTTCTGTATAGTTGCCTGAATCTCTCAGGTTCATGTACCATTCATATATAGCTGCCTGAGTTCCTCAGGTCATGTATCATACATATGTAGTTACCTGAATCGCGCAGATCATGTATCACTCACGTACAGTTGCCTGATTGCTCAGGTCATGTTTCATGCTGGTATAGTCGCCTGAATCGTTTAGGCCATGTTTCATCCATATGCGGTTGCCCAAATTGCTCAGGGCAGGTATCATTCAGTATTTTTGCCGGAACCGCTCAGGTTTTGCATCCTATACATTTAATCGCCTGAAACGCTCAGGTCATGTATCATACATGCATTTCTGCCTGAACCACCCAGGTCATGTTTGCTTCCTATAGTTGCCGATTCGCTCAGGTTCACGTTTCATTCATTTATAACTGCCTAAGTCCCTCAGACCATGTATCATACATAAATATAGTTGCCTTAATCACGCAGATCATGTGACATTTATGTACAGTGGCCAAGTTCGCTTAGGTAAAGTTTCCCGCAGCTTGATGTTGGTTCTCAGCGTTCTCTTTTTCACCTGTTCCAACCAAGTCAGTCACTTTTTCAGCCCATTTGGTGTCCTTCTAAAATCCCTGAGACATTCTGTCGTGTTCTCTCGGTCGCTTCCGGTGCTGGGGCACTCCTCTTCAGGTGACTGGGCACTCGTCGGCAATTTCATTTCTCACGATTCACTTTACTCACTCGGGCGCTCTCACATTTTAAACGTAATTGATTCCCATGACTTCGGCTGGTTTATCTCTCTTCTGTTTCCAGTCCGGGCCCATTATCAGTGGGCGCTTTCATCCTGGTTCAGGTTTACACGACCTTTTGAATCCTGTCCAAATGGTCAGCAGCGCAGTCTTCGGCTGTATCATCCAGGTCCGGCTCGCCGGAAGGTTGGGTACTTTTGTCAGGCTTTTAGTTCCGGTGTTTGGTGTCCTATATTTGCCGTCAGTTTGATGCGCGTACAAGTTCAATTGCTTGTCTAGGTTCATACGGATCACCCCTCCACATCATTCCCATTCATTCTGCAGTTCTGGGTGTTTAAAAAAAAAAAAAAAGATAAATATAGAGCTAGTGGGGGGTATTTTTGGGCCCTTCTTCAAGGCAGGTCGATTCCTCCACATGTTTTCGGTCCAGATCGCACAACAGGTCTCAGCATGGCGGCCAACTTGGCCAGTCACATGGTTCGAGCCGGTCCGTCACACCCTTCACCCCACTCCTTGGTAGCCGTAATTCCACTACACCTTCCTACAGGTGGACTTCACTTTTGCCCCCTTCTAGGCCTACCCCGTCCTGGCTCCGGGCACACTTCAGCCAGTAATAGGTATAGTCAGGCCATCCGCACCTTAGGATGGTCATCGTCATCTCCTCCTCCCTGATGGTGGCACCGACCACAATTACACATATGTATGATTTGATCATCGTCTGTGCACAGGGAGTGTGCTCTGGGCTTTCTGATCTCTTTCTAACCCCTCCTCTGTGGGCTGTGCAGATCTGGGGTAATTTATACATTTCCACATACTTTCTCTTATAAGCAGCATTTTCATCTTGAATTTCCAGGATTAGTAGTTCTGATTTGTCAGATTTACGATGGAGAACTTTGAGGAGGGGACGGTGGCAGCCATTTCTGCTGTTTGTCTTTCTGTTGCTGTCTCCTGCACTCAATTGCTTTAGCTCGCTGTATCTGGTTATATCCAGGGGTAATCTGTGTTATATCCTGGGCTTCTATAGCCTGTCCTGGGCCCATAACCTGTTAGAAATACTTTCTGAGTCTGAATAGTTTCACTGACCTCTGCTTGGTAACAAAAAAGCACTGAACTCTTATTTCAAAGACATAGCAAAACAGGAACTTACACAAATGTAACACTGCCATCTCGTGACAATACAATATACTAGACATACAGCAATGACATACAGTGGTTGTTTCTTATACAATACAAACCTTGTATGCTAACAATAGGAAAGGCAAAATCATCAGTGATGTCAACACAAACTTACTGCTGACACCCTCTCCACTCTGTCGGGGGGGCTCTACTTGTATAAGCGTTTAATAGAACAGGTTCTGTAGACATCTATGTGGAATCAGCTGATGATGTGTAAAAGGAGTGTGCTCTTTCACGTTATAGTAGGATCTTGGGCCTCTGCACGGTTCTTTATACCTGGCGCAAACATCGACCTGTAAGGCTGAGTTCATACTTGAGTTATTTGGTCGGTTTTGGCCCCGTAACTGCCCAAATAAGTGAAGTGTGCAGTGATTCTAAAAGTGACGATTCTAATACTGACTCACAGTATTATTTCACTACCACAGCAGACTCCCTATGCGTGTTACTGCAAGGCACAGTGTTCTACACCCTTATTAAGGCTCTTTGCATCCCGGAAATAGCCGTTTTGTAACGTGATTTGCAGCGAATAAATTCAGATTGAATCAAATTATTTGTAAAATTAGGCGAACCGGCCGAATAGAATTTTTGAGAAATTCGCTCATCTCTAGCCATCACAGTAGGAAAAAAAAAATAATCATCTTATCTGCAAGACTACTCGTGCATTACTTCAGATAATAGTCGAAAATAAGGGTGATGGACTCCCTTTAACCACCTTCAGCCCCCCTAGCTTAAACACCCTTAATGACCAGGCCACTTTTTACAATTCCGCACTACGCTACTTTCACCGTTTATTGCTCCGTCATACAACTTACCACCCAAATGAATTTTACCTCCTTTTCTTCTCACTAATAGAGCTTTCATTTGGTGATATTTCATTGCTGCTGACATTTTTACTTTTTTTGCTATTAATCCAAAATTACAGAAATTTTTGCAAAAAAATGACATTTTTCACTTTCTGTTGTAATTTTTTTTTTAAAAAAACTACATTTCTATATAAATTTTTCGCAAAATGTATTGTTCTACATGTCTTTGATAAAAAAAAAAATCCAATAAGTGTATATTTATTGGTTTGGGTAAAAGTTATAGCGTTTACAAACTATGGTGCAAAAAAGTGAATTTCTGCATTTTGAAGCAGCTCTGACTTTCTGAGCGCCTGTCATGTTTCTTCAGGTGCTAGAATGTCAGAAAAGTATGAATACCCCCCAAATGACACCATTTTACAAAGAAGACACCCCAAAGTATTCGCGGAGGGGCATGGTGAGTTCATGAATCATTTCATTTTTTTTCACAAGTTAGCGGAAAATGACACTTTCTGAGGAAAAAAAATAAAAATAATAAAGTTTCCATTTCTGCTAACTTCTGGCAAAAAAAAATTAAATCTCCCACGGACTCACTATGCCCCTCAGTGAATACCTTGGGGTGTCTACTTTCCAAAATGGGGTCACTTGTGGGGTGTGTTTACTGTTCTGGCATTTTGGGCGGGGCTAAATTGTGAGCCGCCATGTAAAGCTGAGCAGTACTCGTAATTTGGGTCCTTAGTACTCAGGTTGCAAAAGGCACACATGGGTATCGCCGTGCTCAGAAGAAGTAGGGCAATGTGTTTTGGGGTGTATTTTTACATATACCCATGTTGGGTGAGAGAAATATTTCTGTAAACTGACAACTTTGTATAAAAAAATTTAAAAAGTTGTCGTTTACAGCAATATTTCTCACACAAAGTATGGGTATATATAAAAATACACCCCAAAACTTATTACCCTACTTCTCCTGAGTACGGCGATACCACATGAGTGACACTTTTTTGCAGCCTGGGTGCGCAAAGGGGCCCAAATTCCAATGAGTACCTTTAGGATTTCACAGGGCATTTTTACGCATTTGGATTCCAGACTTCTTCTCACGCTTTAGGGGCCCCTAAAATGCCAGGACAGTATAAATACCCCACAAGTGACCCCATTTTAGAAAGAAGACACCCCACGGTATTCTGTGAGGGGTATGGTGAGTTCATGTAAAATTTTATTTTTTGTCACAAGTTAGTGAAATATGACACTTTGTAAAAAATTAAAAATAAAATATCAATTTCCGCTAACTTGTGCCAAAAAAAAAAAAATCTCTGCGAACTCGCCATGCCCCTCACGGAATACCTTGGGGTGTCTTTTTTCCAAAATGGGGTCACATGTGGGGTATTTATACTGCCCTGGCATTTTAGGGGTCCTAAAGCGTGAGAATCCAAATGCGTAAAATGCCTCTGAAACCTAAAGGTACTCATTGGCTTTAGGCCTTTAGCATCTGGCTGCAAAGTGTCACTCATGTGGTATCGCCGAACTCAGGAGAAGTAGGGCAGTGTTTGGGTGTATTTTTACATATACCCATGCTGTGTGTGAGAAATATCTCTGTAAATGACAACTTTTAAAAAACATTTATACAAAGTTGTCAATTTACAGAGATATTTCTCACACCCAGCATGGGTTTATGTAAAAATACACCCCAAAACACATTGCCCTACTTCTCCTGAGTACGGCGATACCAAATGAGTGACACTTTTTTGCAGCCAAGATGCGCAAAGGGGCCCAAAAACCCAATGAGTACCTTTAGGATTTCACAGGGCATTTTTACGCATTTGGATTCTCACGCTTTAGGGCCCCTAAATTTCCAGGGCAGTATAAATACCCCACATGTGACCCCATTTTGGAAAGAAGACACCCCAAGGTATTCTGTGAGGGGTATGGCGAGCTCACAGAAAAAAAAATAATTTGGCACAAGTTAGCGGAAATTGATATTTTTTTTATTTTTTTTTTACAAAGTCTCATATTCCAGTAACTTGTGACAACAAATAAAATTTTACATGAACTCACCATACCCCTCACGGAATACCTTGGGGTGTCTTCTTTCTAAAATGGGGTCACATGTGAGGTTTTTGTACTGTCCTGGCATTTGAGGGTCTCCGCAATCATTACACGTATGGCCAGCATTAGGAGTTTCTGCGATTCTCCTTATATTGACCATACGGGTAATGAGATTTTTTTTCCGTTCAGCCTCTGGGCTGAAAAAAGAAAAAACATGAACGGCGCAGATTTCTTCATTCGCATCGGTCAATGTGGAAGAAAAAATCTCTGCCAAAATCCGTGACTGCGGTGCGGTGGGCTGGGCGCTAGCTACCTAACAAGTAGCTAACTAACTGGCGGTGATAAGGGACCCTTATGCCCCATTCACACGTCCGAAATTCTGTTTGCGGAACGGAATTGCGGACCCATTCATTTCTATGGGGACAGATTTTGTCCCGCTCGGATCCGGTATTGCGGACAAGAAAAAGCATTTTCTATATAGTTCTGGCAAAGTGCGGATCTGCAAAATGCGGAAAGCACATTGACGGTGTCCGTGTTTTGCGGATCCGCGCATATGGACATGTGAATAGAGCCTTACAGGGGGGTGATCAGTGACAGGGGGGTGATCAGGGAGTCTATATGGGGTGATCAGGGGTTAACAAGGGGTTAATAGTGGTTATAAAGTGAGGGGGTGGGGTCGGGGGGGGGAGGAGGTTAGTGTAGTGTTTGGTGCAACTTTACAGTTACCAGGTAGCAGCTATATCAGACGCTGTTAACAAAACAAAACAGCGTCTGATGTACCTCTTTGATCTAATTTATTTTACATTTACAGCCTGCCAGCGATTGATCATTGCTGGCAGGCTGTAGTATAACTGCAGAGCCGCGCTCTGCTGTGAACGCGCGCGCGCGTTCACAGCAGATCTCGCCTCTCGCGAGATGACGCACAGATAAGTCCAGGAGGAATAAACTTGCCGTCGCCTGGACGCATCCGTGCGTTCAGCGGTCGGCAAGCGGTTAAAACAGGTGAAAATGTTTATTTATTTTTTAAAACAAGGGTGAAAAAACTCAATGTAGTCTAACCAGTGGTGTCAAATAACTCCCTGTGGTAAGACATGCCCCCACACCACCTTTGGGGTGTGGCTTAACTTGGCCGGTATTTTTTGTTGGGAAAGTTGACAACCCTAAGTGCAGCACAATTAGATGCCCTAGCACAACTAAATACCACAGTACAACATAATATACTGCCCCAAAGTTACCAAATACCACAATGCAGCACAAAATACCGCCCCAGCACAACCAAATACCATAGTGCAGCACAAAATACTGCCCCGGAGGAACCAAATACTACAATGCAGCACAAAATACCGCCCCAGCACAACCAAATAGCACAGTGCAGCACAATATACTGCCCTAGTTGAACCAAATACCACAGTGCAACACAAGATACTGCCTCAACAGGACCAAATACCAAAGTGCAGCACAATATTCTGCCCCAGCAGAATCAAATACCACAGTGCAGCACAATATACACTAAGGCTGGGTTCAGACTTGCGCGTATTTGATACGCGCGTAAAACGTGCGTTTTCTGTCGTGCGTATTACAGCGCGTTTTTGAAAATAGGAAACGTGCGTCGTACGCGCGTTCGTGTGATTGACTACTGTAGCGTCAATCACAATACGCGCGACAAAACGCCCCAAAGAAGCTCAAGACCTTTTTTGAGCGTAGGGCGTTTTTCAGCGCGTTCAAACGCGCTGTAAAACGCTCAAGTGAGAACCAGGGCCATAGGGAAGCATTGGTTTTCATGTGTTGAGCGTTTTACAGCGCGTTTGAACGCGCTGTAAAACACGCAAGTCTGAACCCAGCCTTACCGCTCCAGCAGAACAAAATGTGGTGCTGAGGAACTGGGACGTGGTGCATAGCACTGAACCAGCTCTACCACCATCATTTTTCCTGGTCCTTTAGCACTACCAAACATACAGGAGAATAACACACTACACACCTCTTACATCTCCTCTAATGTAGACATTCTCTTTTTTCATCTTCTAAATTTGTCTCAGAATGTCTTGGTGCTTTTATTGTGCAAAACTGAAATAAATTTGAAGAAAAGTAGACCTATTAGGTATTGCCACGTCCAAACCAACCTGCTCTATAAAAATATCATATGATCTTTCCCCTCAGATCAACACCGTAAAAAAGACAAAGCAACCTCTTTTTGGTGATCTTGCCCCATAAACTGTAATATTGATTGATCATAGAATCATATGTACCCAAAAATGGTACCAATAGAAATATCAACTTTTCCTACAAAAAGTGAGCCCCTACAAAAAATGTTTGGCCAAAAAATTAAAAAAATGATGTCTTTCAAAAAATCGAGACACAAAAACATTTTTAAAAAAAATGCTTTATTATGTAAAACTGAAACAAAAAATAAATAAAATGGCACTCATAATTTTCATTTACAGACAGCAAAAGGCAATTTGTTTTTATAGCTTTTATTATTCTTATAATATAATATGTCATTCTATAAAATACATGCAACATTCCATGTAGTAAAAAAATATATAATTAAAATTGGAATTAAAATTACCACTGCTATATAAAAATTTCCCAACATAAATTCATATAGTGAATTCTCTCTTTGAACCACTAGATGGCAGGTTGTGCTCAATTCTAGATTTTTCAGTCTATGCACTATGACTATTGAACACCAGATGGCGCTGTTGCCTAGCTCCCACACTATACGAATTTATGTTGTGAAATTTTTTATATAGCAGTGGTAATTTTAATTTCAATTTTAATTATATGTTATTTTTACTACATGGAATATATGCATTTTATAGAATGAAATATATTATAAGAATAATGAGAGTGCCTGACTAAAACTATAGATAAAACATATTTTTATCTGATTGG
>CM065590.1:17958604-17994070 GCA_033119425.1 Bufotes viridis
GGCCTAAACAGATATTCCCTTGTCCACAGATGGGTGATTGCCCATATATTGACGGCCACCCGTAACGTGGTAGCTAGGCACTGGAAGCAGAGTCTAACTCCTCTTTATTTGAGGTAACACAGGTCATTAACCATCATATGCATTGTGAGATAGTCTTTGCGGCCTCTTCTCCGCCGCACCACCACATCTATTAATAGATGGATGCCGTGGTTATCTAGCGAGTTCGGTACACCTTTACCGAATGGTGTGTTTTAATCTCTTTAGTATACGGATATACTTAGTCTTCAGTGATATCTAGGCCCCAGAGGGACTTCATAGGTCTCTGGCTTTGCGAGCTCCTACCTTTGTTCCAAGTGTCCTTTCTTCGCCTACGCTCATACTACAATAAATGATCATATTTCCTCCTTGGAATACTGGTTTTCTATATGATGCTTATATGTATACTCCTTTGGTATCACTGCCTCTCCCTCTTCCCTCCTTCCTCATCTCCTCCTCCCTTTTTCCTCCCCGTTATTAAAGAAAACTTAAGCACGCTCAGAAATGTGATTGTACTAATGGACTTTAAGTATGTACGTGAAATCTTGCAATGGCTCCTCTGTAATACGTTCAGAGTTGTTCTGAAAACTGTTATGTGCTTTTCAATAAAAACTTATTGAAACTAAAATTAAGCAAACTAATTGCTCACCGATTGTTTAAAATAATAATTAACTAACAACGGATAAAAGTCAATCCTTACCGCCAAATTTTATTACTGAAAAATAAAACTTACGCCCATTTACAGATACATGAATGGAAAAAGAACAAAAGCTACTCCCCTTGAATGGTTCTTAAGGTCCAAACAGACTGATACTTGAGAACATAAAAACTAAATTTGGTTGATTTTATATATTTTTTTAAATGAGAGAATTTTTTATGTTTTCCAAATAAATATAGTTGCCAAAAAGAAATGTCTATCTTCTTTGATAGCATTGTGTATGTATACAGATATAGCGGTCAGTCACTGGTAACCCCCCTGTACCAATAGCTGTCCACAGGAAGTAGAAAAAACTGTGATATAAATGTAGAAATTACAAGTTTTACTGAATCTTTTCCTACAAAACTATATATCAATCTGCTCTGTCCCTCCTGCTCTATAACATGGTACTGTCAGATAGTGATGTCGCGAACATAAAATTTTCAGTTCGCGAACAGCGAACGCGAACTTCCGCAAATGTTCGCGAACGGGCGAACCGGGCGAACCGCCATAGACTTCAATTGGCAGGCGAATTTTAAAACCCACAGGGACTCTTTCTGGCCACAATAGTGATGAGAAAGTTGTTTCAAGGGGTCTAACACCTGGACTGTGGCATGCCGGAGGGGGATCTATGGCAAAACGCCCATGGAAAATTACGTAGTGGACGCAGAGTCGGGTTTTAATCCATAAAGGGCATAAATCAACTAACATTCCTAAATTGTTTGGAATAACGTGCTTTAAAACATCCAGTGTGTGTATACGATCAGGTATGATGTTGTATCGATCAGGTAGTGTAAGGGTTACGCCCGCTTCACTGACATTGACAGACCAAACTCCCTTTTAATGCACCGCAAACAGTTCATGTGCACAACCGCAAACTCCCCATTTGCACAAGGTTGGATACCAAGCTAGCCACGTCCCGGTGATGTCATTGAAGGTTTCTTCCTCCACCCAGCCACGTACAACATCAAGGGTCCCCAAAAGATGAATTGAATTGATTTTTCGAACGGGAGATGGTTAAAAACGCTGGCTCCCTCCACTCTGTTTTAAACCACGGTGACTGCGTCTGCGCCGTGCAATTTACACCCGATTGTCACACCCGATATGAGTGGTATTTTCTGTAGTACTATTCTCATCAGTTTAATCCCTCTAACGTCCCCGACTCCCCAATCTGGGGGCCATTTATTAAATAGATTTTTGAACGGGGAGATGGTTAAAAACGCTGGCTCCCTCCACTGATATGAGTGGTATTTTCTGTAGTATTATTCTCATCAGTTTAATCCCTGTTACGTCCCATATCAGGGATTGCCTTTTGTGAAAAAAATGTAGGCCGGGTACCTTCGACTGCCTTCACAGTGACAGACCAAACTCTCATACACTAAACTGAATTGATTTCAGGAACCGGGAGATGGAAAAAGCAGCTTGGTCGGTCCTCTTACTCCCAAATTGGGGCACTGCGCGTGCACAGAGCAATGTGCTGTGACACCCTATGAGTGGTGTCTTAACTAGTACTATTCCTATCAGTTTAATCCCTGTTACGTACTCTATCCGGGGACGTGTGCCGAATTAGACTAATGTGTAAAAATTAAATGCCTTATTTATCGGCAAGCTACTGTGCCACCCGGTATCAGTGGTTGGCACTGGCAGTGGGCACACTACAGTCAGTGGAAGCGGGCCTGACACACACTGGCAGCAGGCAAGCAACTGAATTTAGACTACTGTCTAAAAATTAAATGCCTTATTTATCGGCAAGCTACTGTGCCACCCGGTATCAGTGGTTGGCACTGGCAGTGGGCACACTACAGTCAGTGGAAGTCAGCCTGACACACACTAGCAGCAGGCAAGCAACTGAAATTACACTAAAGTGTAAAAATGAAATGCCTTTTTATGCAAAGTCCTGTGCCAGTCGGTATGAGTGGTGGGCACTGGCAGTGGGCACACTACAGTCAGTGGAAGTCAGCCTGACACACACTAGCAGGCAACTAACCTTAGATTAAAGTGTAAAAATTAAATGCCTTTTTTTGATGCAAAGTCCTGTGCCACATGGGATGACAGGGGTGGGCACTGGCAGTGGGCACACTACAGTCTGTGGGCCTGCAGCTCCTCACACACAGGCAGGCCAGGCAACTGCAATATGTATATAAAGGGGAAAAAAAAGCAGACTAATGTTGCAGCCCTAAAAAGGGCTTTTTGGGGTGCTGTCAGGACACTGTCCTTACAGCAGAGATCAGATGAGTCTTTCAGGACTGGAGTAGACACTGAATTCACTAGCCTAACTATCGATTTCCCTATTAAATCAGCAGCAACTACACTCTCCCTCCTCTCACTAAGACTGCAGCTTCAGAATGAATCTAAAATGGATGCTGTGCAGGAGGTGGGAGGGTCTGGGAGGGAGGGTATGCTGCTGATTGGCTGGAATGTGTCTGCTGACTGTGAGGTACAGGGTCAAAGTTTGCTCAATGATGATGTATAGGGGGCGGACCGAACATCGCATATGTTCGCCCGGCAGAGGCGAACGCGAACAAGCTATGTTCGCCGGGAACTGTTCGCCGGCGGATAGTTCGGGCCATCTCTACTGTCAGATGGCTCTGCATTTTGTGCTGATAGGTCCTCTTCAAAGTTACTGATAACAGTGTTGAACTAGTGATATAAAAACAGAGAGATCTCCATATTGTCCATATTTTTCATAGTTGGTTAATGTATTTGGAAGCCATAAAAGCAAGTGTTTGGGAGTTTAAAGCTTAACATGTAAGAGGAGTAAAATATAAGGGGACATTCACACGAACATATTTTCGGTCTGAGTCCAATCAGCATTTTTGTGGATCAGACGGGGAAAAATTAATTTCAATAAGGCCGCAAAGGATGCAGACAGCACACAAGTCAGCACTCCAGAGAGCTCGTGACTCAAGGGTGGCGTCCGTGTAAACAGTAATGATGAAAGACCGGCACTCACTTGTAGATATAATGCATACAGTGTTTATTGCCACATAATATCAATGTGACGCTGCTTCGGCTCAATCCTGAGCCTTCCTCAAAAAGGAAACTGCAGTAAAGTGATCTGTACAGATCACGTGGCAGCAATTATTGAGACATAGTGGCCAGTGCGAAAACTGAAGGATTTTATGGGTTTTGTTTAAATATAGATATTGACATGGAAAAATAAAAATGACGTCATCAAAAATTATTTAAAAATATGTTAAACATAAAAATGTGTTTTAAACAAGGAGATTCAGCACCCTGCCTAAGCCGCTTGTCAGACAATCTATTAGAAGATTGATGCTCATTTAGCCTGATGCTCATGCTCTGTATTGTACAACTGAACAAAAAAATTGCCAAAAAGGCACTTCCACATGTAAATCAGGTTGATGTGATTGCATGTGAAATTTCCATCTAGCAAAATCACATCTGACTACGACTACGACTACTCCGTAGAGTGTTGCCGTTACACCTAGAGGTTCTACTTTCTCTGCAACTGCTGCGCCCTCTGCAATTTGACTGACTTTAGGAGAAGTCAGGGTCAGGCTTGATCACGTATACACTGCCTGGACCTGTCAATCAAAGTGCAGAGGGTGCGGCAGTTGAAGAGAGAGCAGAGCCTCTAGGTGTAATGGTGACGCCCCAGTTGCTCCTAGAGGCTCATTTGCATATATTAAAACTTCATTTTTCCCTGCAATACAGGCACATATGAACATGGGACCAACACAGATGCCTTCAACTGCCAAGCTTAACAGGTCAGCCAGTGTCATTGGTACAAATCTACTGACAGATGCCATTTAACCCTTTTGCTACTAACACTGTACATGTACGGCGCCTGAGCGATAGGCAAACATGGCTCCCGCTCGCATGTGCAGTGGGCGTCATAGCAGGCAGGTCTCTTCTGTTTCAAACAGCAGAGACCTGTGGCTACTTACTGTGAGCGGCAATAATCAAGTGAGATCACAGCATTTACATGCACAAAAACCCGGATGCTTATGCTTACAGGAGTGTTACCGGCATTCTCTGTGGCCAGTGAGGATGCTGGTAATTGATTTAAAAGCTCTCAGCCTTGCTGAAGAGGCTGAGAACATTCAAACTGCAATTCTTATTTTGGCCACCAGGTGGCAGGCAACATAAGAAAAGAGCAATAGACAATAATAAATTAATTTAAAAAATACATAATTGTTCAAAATTAAAAATTTAAAAAATTGATTTTGTAGGCTCAAATATAAGCTTCAAAATTGTTACAAAAAAGTTTAAGAAAGTAAAACAAATATATTTCAAAAATTTAAAAATATATATACGTTTATATCACCCCCCCTTCTGTATAAAAAACCCTAAATAACAAAATATATAAATATCGTCGTATCACCGTGACCAAAAACGCCTATACTATAAAATTATTCCTTCAATTCGGCGAATGGCGTAACGGAAAAGATGGTCAAAATGGACAATTTGCATTTTTTCATTGCTTCTCTTACCCAAAAAAATATAATAAAATGTGATCAAAAAGTCACACACACTCCAAAATATCAATAAAAGCTACAGATTGTCCTGCAAAAGATGAACCCTCATACAGCTTTGTGAATGGAAATATAAAAAAGGTATGAATCAAGGAATATAGTGAAGAAAAATGAAACCACGAAAGTGAAAAAATCTCTGGTATCCGGGTATACGGGTTAGTGCTCTAGAAGGAAAATATTTTCCAGAAATATCAGACATATAAAAGGACTATACAGGGTCTCATGGTTGGAAATAAGGTACATTGAGTTCTCATACGGACTTTGATCTTCCATTGTTTTATAACCCTAATTCCAAAACTATTGGATCGCACTGTAAGATGGATATAAAAACAGAATTCAATGATTTACAAATCTCATAGACTCATATTCTGTTCACAATAGATCATAGAACTCACATCACATTCTGAAAGTGAGACATTTTACCATTTCATGAGAAAACTAAGCTCTGGCCATGGAATCTGTTGGCCCACCGGATGAGTCTGCCTGTGGTATTCAAGGAACGGGATCGTCAGCGTGGTTGTCAACTGCTGTCATTGATGTAGAATATTTCTTGCCGACTGGACGCTGTCACCACTGCCTCTGTGGCACCTGTGGCAACCTCCAGGTGCAGCATCTGCAGAAATGTCTGACCACCTTCCACGGGGTTTTTGAGGAACCTGGCAGGACTATTTCTGCCAATTTTCCTTTTTCAATTTGCATCAAGGGGCCAGTATTAGTGTTGATCGAGCAACAAAGTGCTCAGGTGCTCGAGTAAAACACCTCGGGTTGCTCGGGTGCTCTACCGAGCGACCGAGAACACTGGAAGTCAATGGGAGAACCAGAGCATTAAACCAGGCACCCCTGCTCTGAAGAGGGAAGGGTGTCTGGTCTCACATGAAAAGGTCAGAAATTGATGGAAATACCACTGAAATGGTTCGGGAACAGCATGGGGGGTGTCTGGATGCATCTTGGACTCCCAGGTCGCTGCTGGGAACGATGTTGTCCGAGTAGTACACCACTTTTACAGACTGACAATAATGCGCACAAAACCAAAGATGCAATCAATTTTGGAGGAAAAATTGTTAGGAAATATTCTTTCCTGTATATTTACTTGTATAGGTGCTGCCAAAACTACAAGAAAGAGGCACTCCGATACAACCTGTATATCACATAAAGGAGGGCCTCGTTCACATTGTGGTACTATTGTTCAGGTAGTGGGACTCCTACACTCATAAGGCCTATGCACTAAGTGAAATGGCTGCCAAAAATTACAAGGAACTGACACTACAATACACCCATTGTTACACATAAAAGAGGGCATCATACACACCCTTGAAAAATTATGATTGATGGCCTGCTGGTGACCCTCAGAAACATTAGGAGCAAGGGCCCACTGCTGACCCTCTAAAACATTAGGGGCGAGGGCCTGCTGCTGAGCTGACCATGGAAAAAATTATAGGCGCGGGCCTGCTGCTGATCTGACCATCTAAAAAATTAACGGTGAGGGTCTACTGCTGAGCTGACTCTCTAAAACATTAGGGGCGAGTGCCTGCTGCTGCGCTGACCATTGAAAAAATTATGGTTGAAGGTCTGCTGGTGAGCTGACTCTCTAAAACATTGAGGGTGAGGGCCTGCTGCTGATCTGACATGGAAAAAATTATGGGCAAGGGCCTGCTGCTGGGCTGACCATCAAAAAAATCATGGTTTAGTGTCTGCTGCTGAGCTGACTCTTTAAAACATTAGGGGCGAGTGCCTGCTGCTGATCTGACCATGGAAAAATTATGGGCAAGGGCCTGCTGCTGAGCTGACCATCAAAAATTATGGTTGAGGGCCTGCTGCTTAGCTGACCCTCTAAAACATTAGGAGTGAGGGCAGCCTAATAAGCATGTTGATATGATGGTGGAGGAGGACGAGAAAAGGAAGATTGAACCATACACCCTTTTTGTGGTGGAAGGGGTGCATGTTAGTACAGTGTATTCTATACACCATAAAAGCTACATTTAAAGGCCTTGTTCATTTTGATAAGAGTCAACCTGTCAGCGTTTTCAGTCGACAGGCGGATGCGCCTATCAGTTATTATGCCCCAGCAGCACTAAATACCTGCTCTGGCAAAACTCTGGCTGCAGGGCCAGCCAGCACCTCCAAGGCATAGAGCGCCAGTTCTTGCCACGTGTCCAGCTTGGACACCCAATAGTTGTAAGGCACAGAGTGATCACTAAGGACGCTGACATGATTTGCTACGCACTTCTTCACCACGCGCATCCGGGTGAGGGTGCTGTCGGGTGTCATGAAACTGTCCCAGGCTATGGAGAGTATTGCCCTGCCTCTGTTGGAACTACTGTATGTTCCCTCGTCTCCCCTCCTCGGTTGCCAAAGGAACTACATACTCTGCCTCCAGCATTGTCAGCTGGAAATTGTTGGAGCAATTTTTCCACAAGGACCTTCTGGTATTGCACCATTTTTCTAGTCCTCTCCACCACAGGAATGAGAGATGAGAAGGTCTCATTGTAGCGGGGGTCGAGAAGGGTGAACCACCAGTAATTGGTGTTGGCCAAAATACGTATAACGCGAGGGCCACGGAAAAGGCAGCATAACATTACTTCAGCCATGTGTGCCAGAGTCCCAACAGACAAGACTTCGCTGTCCTCATCAGGGGGATGACTCTCAATCTCCTCATCCTCTTCCTCCTCTTCTGCCCATCCACGCTGAACAGATGGTATAAACCTGCTTTGGGTACTACCCTCTGTAGCGGAGGCAACCGTCTCCTACTCCTCCTCCTCCTCATCATCATCCAATTCGCACTGAGAAGACGAACTGAGGGTGGTCTGGCTATCACCCTGTTTACAACCAGATTAAAGACATACGCCATGCATGGTGCATGGGTCAGTACTCCATGATGCAGCGCCGAAACCATGCTATTCCCGTTGTAGGTGACCATGGTTCTGATCTAAGGTTGGCAAGGAGACAGCCAGGATTCGAACAATGTGACCCACCTTCTGTTCAACATAAGTGTGCAGGGCTGGTACAGCCTTTGGAGAAGTAATGACAGCTTGGGACTCTCCACCTTGGCTCGGCACTAGCCATCAGTTTAGAGTCCAGACCATGGAAAGGGAGGGACTGTAGTACCAGCAAATTGGCCAGGTGTAAAGGAGGATAAGGAGCAGGAGCATCAGGACCAGTAGATGATGGGAAGGAAACAACTCCCGTCTGCTGAGGTGGTGGAACCTTGACGGCTGGAGAAGAGGTGCGGGCCACTGGGTTTTACAGCGGCCGCTGTGTCAGGCTGTACCACTGCCTTAGCGCTACAGTTTTCCCAGGCCATTTTATGGTGACACAGCATGTCTTGCCACAGGGCCGTGGTGCCAACATTGACACCCTGGCCCCGCTTTAACTTCTGCCAACAGATTTTACAAATGGCCACACTGACGTCCTCTGGTGGCTTCATGGAAAATTCCCACACCACCGAGTATAGCATTTTCCTCCATTGCTGACTGCCTGCTGACGCTGCCTCCATGAACCCATGCACTGCTAGCTCTTTACAGACAGGTAGGCTCCTGCGTAGCAGATGGTCTCCCCAGGCAAGTTTGGCTCCAGACCTCACACTGCTGCCACCTTGCTGGCTCAGCCATTGCCTCATGCGCAAAGCTGCCACTCTCTTCCCTGATGATGATGATGAAGCCCCTTCTTTACCCTGCTCCCATGTGCGATTGGCTACATCATCATCCACTACGGCTCTGCACGTGTCACGGCTGTGTCAGGGTCTGCTGGTGATTGACCATGACACTTCTGCCGTACATGCGGTTGCAGTTGGCAACGTGGTGTATTTTATGCCTGCTGGACACTTCACCTTTAATTGTGGTGTTCCTCCCCGTCCTGGTGTGCAGGGGTTAATGGTGTGTGCTTGTTGAGTTGGGTGTGGTCTCAGGTCTCTTTATATCGTTTGGCTTAGAGCAAGCATCCTCAAACTGCGGCCCTCCAGCTGTTGCAAAACTACAACTCCCAGCATGCCCGAACAGCCTACAGGTATCAGCCAACAGCAGGGCATTTTGGGAGTTGTAGTTTTACAACAGCTGGAGGGCCGCAGTTTGAGGATGCCTGGCTTAGAGACTGAGATCAGGTTGTTTTGTCTGCCTTGCTTGTGAGATGCTTGCTCTGTGCATGGATGAGGGCCATCCAAGTTTGACATTGATGTTCTCAGCAATGTTATCTGCTATGTCATACTGTGTGTTTCCACCTTGTCTGCCTTCCCTCCTGGTGTGTTGTGGGTTTGAGTTGGAGGTTTGCTATACGTCCGGGTGTTTGTTTCTTGTAGGTGTGTACAGGCCTGCATTGACGTTTGATGTTTTCCCTATTGTGTGTGTGTCCTCCGGAAGGGGTTGGTTCCCTAGAGGGGGACTACGCTACAAGACAGTGTGCTGTCCTGTCTTGAGCTTCCATGCATCCGGTATTTGCATGGAGGTCCAGGTAGATGTTTGTGCCGTCTTCCTATCTCTGCTACGGCAGGTAAATGTTGGTTGCTTCCAGTGTTCTGTTGTTACACTGTGTACTTACCTGCCATGCAGTTGCTGCATTCTGTCTTTCTCCCTGTCAGCTACTGGGCCTCTGGAGATGTCTGTCATCCTTTGTGATGGATGAACATGAGGCCTCTGCCCTGTCACTTGTTGAGGGCGATGCAGGGATTCCCAGATCTCTAGGTTCGTGGGTATGAGCCCCCTTACCATTAAAGGCGGCTCATACAGCCAGGACACCAGGGCGAGTTGAGGGAAGCTTTAGGAGGTGACCAGCTCCCTTTTCCCTGCCTATGGCCTAGTTATATATGGTGACATTGTACGGTGGGGAGTTTCCCACACTCCCCACTGTGACAGCATATCATTGATGTCACCCTCACCAGTCTCGGGGTCGGGTGCCTGACTGCTCTAAACACCAGCTCCCACGAGACTCTTATTGTCGCTACTTGCTTAGCTACCGGAGGAAGCAGCGGATCTCTCCTCCACATTTTGGCAGGCCAGTAGCTGCTGATTGTCCTCTAGAATCTCATCCTCGCTGAAAAGTGGAACCAAGCCAACGGCATACAATACTTCTCAAGCTGAAGGAACAGAAAATGACAGAGGCAGGTTCCGGACAGGTGGGGGCACAGAGCTTGTTCCCGGGCCATGCCAAGTAAGCATGGTGTCAGAGGAAGCCACCGCCTCCAGGCTGGGAGTGTCTGATGTCACTTGAGACAGAGTCAATAATTCAAGGACAGCTGGGTTTCAAGTCAAAATATGACGCTGCAACTGCTACCCCCCTTCTTTTTCTGCTGCTCTTCTGCCAGCTCCAGAAACATTTTGGCCACTGCCTGTTCCCTTAGAAGGGCCTGTCACCTGTCTGTGGGACATACTGTACTGTAACAGTAACTGTAAGGGTAAAATAGCAGTAGTTTCAGGCTGCAATTTCACCCCAATTACACAATTGAGGATTAACAGATTTACTTATGGAATAAAGAACGCAAACACCCTAAAATGTGTAGTATCAGGCTGAAATTTCACCCCAGAATCAAGGATGAATGGATGTACTTATATATCTAAAAACATAAACACCCCAACATTTGTAGTATCAAGCCACAACTTCACCCCAATTAGACAATCAAGGATTAATTAAATGAATTATAAATAAAAGAACAAGAGCACCCTAAAATCTGTAGTATCCAGACGCAATTTCACCCCAATTACACAATCAAGGATTAACGGATTGAATTATATATAAAACACCGTGAACCCCTCATATTCTGTAGTATCAGACAACAGTTTAACCCCAATAACAAAATCAAGGATTACTGAAATTACTGATGTATCAAAGAATGCAAACAACTGTCCCTGAACTGCTCAATAGTAATATTTTGTGAATAAAAGCTTTCCTAAACACTGTCCCTGGTGCCTGTAATGTCTCTCCCTGCATTAAATTCACTGACCTGAGACAGGGCAGGAGGAGACTTGTTATAGGGCTGTGATTAGAGATGAACGAATGGAATCCAACGAAGTGTAATTCGATTCGAATTTCAGGATAAATTAGATTTGCCTCGAAGCCGAATTTCTTCGTGCTTTGTGTAAGTGAAATGATTTAACCTGAAATAGTGTAAAAAACAAAAAATTTCATACTTAACTCCTCCATTTGCTCGCGACAGGCCGCCAGCCACCATCTTGATTGAAGATCTCGGCCGGTGTGATGATGTAATCTCGTGCCGCACGAGATTTCGCTCCAGATCTTTAAGCAAGATGGCGGAGGCCGACCAGTCGTGAGCGAAGCAAGTTTGATTTATTTTTTTTAAATGTTAAAAACAGTGTAAAATTACACTCAGATGCCCCGATCATGTATGATCGAGGCATCTGAGGGGTACAATGATGGGGAGCGGAGCTATCACAGCTCCCTGTCATTGCACCCACTACTTACAAAAAAATTAGCTTTGTGATGAATTAATTTGTCACTGAGCAAATTTTTTTGTAAAATTCTGCGACTCAGCCAAATCGAACTTTATAAATAATATTATATAAAATTCGCTCATCTCTAGCTGTGATATCACAGGGACTGGCTATCTGTTGATTGACTGTCTGCATGGCATTATGGGTGATCCCTCTTTCCCGGGCTTCTTACTTTCTTTTTGTAACATGTGTAGCAGCTATTTTAGAAAAAATATGATTCGTTACCATGAAGCGTGAGGAAATTCGACTTTAGGACGAAATTCTGATCAAATTCCACTTCGTCAACTTTATTTGCTTATCTTTAGTCACTATGTCTATACTTTTCCTAACAAGACAGGAAACTCCAGAGTCTGGGGTCGGTAGGAGAGACGACCCTAGGTGAAGACGCTCTCCCTTCCAAAATTTATTCCACCTATGCGGTTGTCCTGGAGTCGTATTTGGTTTACTGTATAGGCCTTCCTGGACTCTGACTCTGCAGGAAACTTTCTGATTCAGGCCTTGACGAACAGGTCCCGGCACCTTGAGAACAACTTGGTGATGACATCAATCAATGGGATGGCGCTTCCTGAATCCATCCAATGCAGTACATCACTGCCCACACACAGAGAAGATTTGTTTTAATGTCCTGTCTGTGTCTACCTGTCCCTTTCTACTGGGACTGCCCTGGCCTCATCTACACTGTGCTGTCCTAGATTGGAACTTCTTTGGGTTGCCCGTCAACTGTACAGCCTGTTTGTGATTCGCCTGCTCCTCAAAATCTGCAAGAGTTGCCTTCTGCTTACACCAGATACTTTGACCTCTTTGATAAGAAGGAGTCTGAGATGCTGCCTCCACACCTTCTATGAATGCCCCGTTGATCTGTTGCTGGGGACAACTTCCCAGCTGGACAGTGACTCAGTGGTTAGCACTGGTGCCTTGCAGTACTGGGGTCTTATGTTCAAATCCAATCAAGGACAACATCTTCATGGAGTTTGTATGTTCTCCAAGTGTTTTTATGGGTTTCCTCTTGGTACTTTGGTTTCCTTTAACACCCGAATTACTTAAATTGTGAGCCCCAAGTGAGTAAAATAAATAAACTTGTTCACGTGACCGGGTCTGTTGTCTCTGCCTGAGATCCAGGCTATGTCTGAATATATCCAGGAGAACCTGGAAAGGGGCTTTATATGAAAGTCTATCTCTCCAACTGTTAGGATCTACCTCAAGGGCATTGATAGGATCTCAAAATATTTAGTGCCCATAAGAGTGACTCCCACTCCTTGACACAACATTTAATTGGATGTGCGGCGGCAACGATGTGAAGGGCCATGGGCCCAGATGTCTTGGCCTAGCGACGCTCCTGATCTTTGTTGGTAGGAGATGCTGGGTGTTATTCTTCAGTTTGTCTTCACGGGTGTGTAAAACAGAAACAATCCTGATGGAAGAAACTAAAACACTGAACACAATTGCAAGAAAACTGAACTGACCCTGACATGTTCCTTATGGCTTGTGTAAAAGAGGCCATAGGCCTATTCCACCCAAGTGATACAAAACTCGTCCAAGTTCTGTTGGTGAAAAACTGATGAGCTTTTATCAGATTTGCTTCCGAGATTTCTGAGAATGTGTTCAGTTTTTGCATTTTTTTTTTTTGCAGGTGAAAAAAAAACTGAACAACAAAAATAACATCTCATACCAACCATCAGTGAAAAATGCACTGCGTTAGGATGCTATACGTGTGCTGTCAGGTTTTTTTCCCACTATTATCTATTGAATTTAATGGTCCAGTCCTGCGTGAATAATGGATGAAGATAGAATATGCAGCAATTTTTTTTTTCCTGAACAGACAGATCAGGGCCTGCTCCAGGTTGATGTGGGCCCTTGGGCGATAAATCCCAGTGGGCCTTCTTCAGGAATTTTTTTACATTTACATGTCCCCCTGTGGATCCCACACGGTATAATGACTCCCCCCACACACAGTATAATGACCCACAGTGGCCCCACACACAGTATAATGACCCACAGTAGCCCTCCATCCAGAATAATAACCCCAGTCTCCCCATTCAGAATAATGACCCCCAGTGGTCCCCACACAGGGGTTATACTGTATGGTGGTCTGTAGCATCCCCACTCAGAGGACAGCAGGAGATGCAAGTGATGGAGAGGCAGACACGTGGGTCCTCTGGGGCACACTCTTGTTGTAGGGACACAGGCTAGATGTTAGGTGAGGTGCCCTTGGTGTTGTGGTTTAACGTGCTTATAGCTAGGTCCCTTAAGGTTCGTTACGCCAGTGCCGGTAACGGTGGCACACCGATTAAAAGTGGGAATAATGGAGGTGCAGACACTTGAGGTGAAACAGAACTCTTCTTTACTGAACAATTGAAACAGCATACACGCTCCTTGTAGTTCCACAGAAGACGATTGGTAAACAGCAGGCTTTAGAGTACACAGGCAGGTATTTCTTGGCAAGGCACACAGAGGGTTAATCAGAACTCACAGTACAGGCTGAACTCCACAGATTCCTGACTGGTGAAACATCCAAGGCCCGTATGCCCTATTGCTGGCTTTATACTTGGGAAATATTATAGTACCTCCTCTGGTTTTCTATAGTACCTTTTGCACTGACTTTTCCTTCCTCTGTCTCTCAGCTTTGCTTCTAACTGGTTTCTGGTGATGGCACTGCTGGTTCTCCCTCTGCTACCAGAGCAGGGTTCTCCTCAGACTACCAGGTCTGGACTGACTTGCATAGGCTCGTGGCATTGACTATAAACTCCCTTTCCCTGGCTGGGCCTGAATAGCTCCCTAGCTCCCTCTACTGACCTAGAGCAGGAATGACATCCCTAGCAGGCCTGTACATAGCAATACATTAACAGTAACAGGGTTTCTCAGTGTGCAATAAAAGGACATACCAATCTCCCCGCAGGGGGGGGAACAACGTGACCCGAGTGGCCCTTCTGTAGTGCCCACCATCATGAAGTGGGACACTACATACCCCGCTGCTTTAACCTGAGTGCGCCCTCACACTCAATAGGGCCCGCAAAGCTGGATACCACCGCCTGTAAGGGAAAGACATAATGCATGTACATTTCACAATAAAGACAATCTGCATAAATTAAACAGGGGTTCCGCTGGCAAAGGTGAAGTGCAGTGACAAGGGGCGTCGTTCTCTTCTGGTGATGGTGAATGGAACAGGGGCGCTGACCTGGCACAGCGTATATGGGATAACCAAGATAGTCCAAAAATATAATAAGGCACATTAGTCCACAATAAAACATTATCTCTGAGGCTCGCACATGGGGATTCCACCTCTGGGCACATTCCTTAAATAAATAGTGCATAAAATGTGGCTAGAGCACAGGACTTCACAATCCCAGGGATAATGACTCCTGGCAAGTCCTGTCACAAGTGCTGAAGTAAAACCCCGTCTCAACCTGAAAAGGGGGTTAAAAAGGGATAAGGTGCAATACTAAAGGCACAACTGGGAATATGCAAGTGTCTGAAAACCGGCAGGATGTCCTGGACAAAACAAAGGCTGGCTGGGAGAGTGGTACTCCAAGTTGCTTCATAATATCTCAGCTGCCACTGGGCCGTGGACAACTGGAAGTAGCTTTACCAGCCAGTCAACGCATGGGGACAACTCCTGCAAACAGTAGAGACACCCCTGTGAGGCGTAGCATGGCCTAGCAGGCCTGCTCACAGGTAGGTGTCGTACTCCTCTGGTTCATCCTCAGAGGACCCAGGCGGCTCCTGTAGTAGCTGGTCGTCCTTTCTTGTAAGAAACGCTGGCGGTAGTTCCATGCTCCATTCCGCGGCCGTAGGCAGGGGTAAGGTGGCCACTCCGGTTCCGGAAGGTAGGCAGGTGGCTCACATCTCTCACGTGCTATGCCAGGTGGTCTTGTTTCCTCAGATGCAGACATGGCCAAGGCAGTTTATAGGAAATCTATAGGCAAAATTAAGTTTTTGTGCACTTTCTGTGAGGCGTTGCTATAGGCAACCGTTGAAGGTGTATGGCCCTTTAAGACACCCGATGTGGGCTTGCGATTCAACGGGGAGCAACTTTCTCTGAGGTGATTCACTGTTCGTTGCAGGAGAAGATTCGCAGGCCGCGGGGAAAAATCGGAGCACTTGCACACACTTATTCGGTGAGTAGCCAACCAGCAATGTGATTATCTTTTCTCCATTTATTCGCATACGAATTTTCACTTTATGGTTTGTGCGTGTGCTCAAGTTGCTCTCACTTCTTGCGCACAGAGCTTTTCAGCAATATGAACGACTGTCAGAAGAGGCGGTGCTGTGATCTGCAGACGAGCACGGCCTCCCTGGAACAATACAGTATAGTAGGCGGTACCCCTTTCGATTCTTTTGCATAAAGGGGGTGGCGCAGCAAAAATACTTTACTCGCTCTCTTAGCGAAGTGGCACCAATTTTTCCCGCCCAACAAACGCAGTGATGGCGCAGCAGGAAACTCCCCAGCTCAGGAGGCCATCTTGGGACTCAAATCCTGCAATTCACTGACAGCAAGCGGTGATAGTGACACTTGAAATAGTCCATAAATCCACACTTTTGCACCGCGATTTTTCCTCCAAACCAGCGCAATGCACAGGAGCGCTGCTGGGATGATTTTTGCGTACTTCTTTGGCCACAGAAAGTTCAATAAAGCAAAACGGGCAGATGTCACTTGGCAAAATGGTTAAAGCACACAGTTCAGATTCCACTTTGGCGCAGAAATGTCTGTATCCTGTTCGTGACGCCAAAATGAAGCATCCCCACTGAGGGGACAGCAGAAGATGCCAGTGATGGAGAGGCAGACACGTGGGTCCTCTGGGGCACACTCTTATTGTAGGGACACAGGCTAGATGTTAGGTGAGGTGCCCTTGGTGTTGTGATTTAACGTGCCTATAGCTAGGTCCCTTAAGGTTCGTGACGCCAGTGCCGGTAACAGTGGCACACCGATCGACAGTGGGAATAATGGAAGTGCAGACACTTGAGGTGAAACAGAACTCTTCTTTACTGAGCAATTGAAACAGCATACACTCTCCTTCCAGTTCCACAGAAGATAATTGGTACACAGCAGGCGTTAAAGTACATAGGCAGGTATCTCTTGGCAAGGTATACAGAGGGTTAATCAGAACTCACAGTACAGGCTGAACTCCACAGATTCCTGACTGGTAAAACATCCAAGGCCCATATGCCCTATTGCTGGCTTTATCCTTGGGAAATATTATAGTACCTCCTCTGGTTTCTATAGTACCTCTTGCATTGACTTTTCCTTCCTCTGCCTCTCAGCTTTGCTTCTAGCTGGTTTTTGGTGATTGCACTGCTGGTTCTCCCTCTGCTACCAGAGCAGGGTCCTCCTCAGACACCCAGGTCTGGACTGACTTTCACAGGCTCGTGGCCTGGACTCAACTTCACAGGCTCATGGCTTGGACTAGACTGCCTTTCCCTGACTGGGCCTGAATATATAAACTAGGGCTCCCTAGCTCCCTCTACTGACCTAGAGCAGGAATGACATCCCTAGCAGGCCTGTACATAGCAATACATTCACAGTAACAGGGTTTCTCAGTGTGCAATAAAAGGACATACCAATCTCCCCGCAGGGGGGGAACAATGTGACCCGAGTGACCCTTCTGTAGTGCCCACCATCACGGAGTGGACACTAAAGTCTCTGGGGTCATTATATTGAATGGGGACTCTGGGGTTCATTATACTGTGTAAGGGGCCCTTACAGTGTAATGGCCCCCAGTGCCCCCCACACATTATAATGACCCCACAGTGGCCCTCCATTCAGAATAATGACCCCCCAGTGTCCCCCACACAGTATAATGACACCTCCATACTGTGACCAGATAAAATGGTATAAGAGGGCACAGAATGACTAGTAGCACTGCACAGGGTGTGGTAAGAGGGTATAAGGGGGCACAATATGGGGTGAGGGGCACAATACGGGGTGGGGGGCACAGTCACATGACCCTGTGACGTTAGAAGGTCCTTATGGTGAATGTGGTTTAGACACCACCATAATGAGAGGCAGAGGAGTGATACAGGGGCCCGGGGCCATGGATGGACAGGAGGGTGGACACAGCAAGTAGGTGGAAGGGGCTGAGGGGATTCATATAAAAAGTAGTGGCAAGAGGTCTGTGCAGGGCAGCAATAGAGACAGGAGCTCTGGATACATGAGGGAGGAACGGAGACAGCAAGATATGAGGGGGGAAGGTGTCATGGAGGCAAACTGCTTCATGAATCAGTAAAACAAATAGCATGAAGCTGCTTGTCCACTACAACATCCAGCAACAACCGGAAGGGTTCCCTGTCCCACAGACAAAAGGCAGTCACAGTGCAGACTCACTACTCACTGACAAACTGTGTTCACACTTCTACTCCAGCCCTGAGCTTCTCTCCTCACTGTCCTCAGGCATCACCTGTAGAGGGGGCATGTCTGAGTCTCTGCAGCAGCCTCATTTGACTATCAGAGGGCCCTCCACGAGGGGTACTGCGTAAGTGAAATGACAGCACCTCCAACAATGAGTTCTTCCATCTGTATTGATGGAAGTGCTCATAGCAGCTCAGTGGGCCCCCCAGAAGCAGTGGGCCCCAGCAGCTGCCGACCTTGCCGGTTTCTAGCGCCGGGCATGAGACAGATGGTCAGTGAAAAACAATGTTCATGTGGATAATCAGACCATCAGGACAGAAAACTCACTTGTCTGAAATAAGCCTTAGGGCCAGGGGCTAAGCTATAGTGGAAGCAGTTGCTTTGGGGCCCAAACTCAGAAGAGGCTCAGGGCCCTCTCAACAGAATTATACAATGTTATATCCAAAATGGAGGGGCACACAATAATCGGGTCAAATGAACAGAACTCCAAATTGATAGTCGAAAAAAAAACTTATTTAATAATAACACATCTATTATAGATATAAAAAAGTTCGATAAGACCCTGTCAAAATAAACAATCAATACAATAGTATAATTGTTTACCAAAAAGACCAAGAAGGACACGCAATACAATTCCATAAACTTTATTAGTTGATAAAAAGACCAACAACATACACAATGTCAATATAAAAATATATATATTTTAGCAATACAAATGGTAGCCAAGACATGTGACTCCCTCCCATGCAAAAGAAAACACCGTTAGTACTCCTACATAAGGCAGAATACCTTCTACGGCAGTGTGGTCAAACCAAACACGTCCCCAATACAGGAAAAATACAAAGAACAAAACAGTGTTCAACTTAAGCTGATGGGCAAGACCACCCATACACTACAGCAACAAAGCACATATGTTCAAATAGATATATACCTGAGGGACACTTTAGAAAGGAGGACACGGGTTTCTTGTGCAGAGAGGAGAGCCAACCCCGACGTGCGTTTCGCTCCGCTTTCTCAAGGGGCGTATCTGATTTGATCGCTCTAACCTCTATATGTATCCATGTCTATCATATATAATGCAAGGCACATGTGTGTATTTTAAATTTGAGTTTGAACTCATTACCGCATCACAGGCATGCTGGGGATATGTCACGTCTCCACGCCGTCGCACTCCCACTGACGTCACGGGCGCGCAAAATAGCGCCCAACATCAATCCAATCAGCCGCATAATCTCGCGGCATCATGACGCCACTACGAAGAGCCGCAATGCCGCGCCCACCGGACATCAACACGAAAGTGCGTGTCAAACAAAGGGAAAGAGGGCAAGTCACGTATTGCGGCATTATGTCGCATTCGTGACGTATCCAAACAACATCCTCTCCGTCCGAAAAAATCGCGAGACTTCATCCGCGAGCCAGCTAATGCTCGCGAGATGCTGCCCGCGACTATATAGGACACATAGGATATAACAGGAAAAGAGTCCGGGTGACCTCTCAATATAGGTCATTACACCTATGTACACACATGTATATTTAGTAACCTGTTCGGTCATATTACCCCATTTTTAGATTATGGAAGCGATTATGCTACCCCCGCCTCATTTTTATTCTTAACTGTATCTTCCTTTTTTTTCCCCCTTACTCTTTTCCACGGTTTAAGGTGGTACATTACCGCTCCATAGCACGTGCGCCGGCCGTTTCAATCTTCCTTGCAATCGCCCTTCCAGGACCTGCCGCGGCGTCCCACGTAGTCCCCTGCGTCATACAACTTGGCGTCCAACGTGACGCGGGCTTAATCCTCGGATTGGTCCGGCTTATATCCTTGAATGGTTATACTTTCAAAGACTTTGTTCAGTCGTCTGCTTTGCCAAAGTGCATATTCCGTGTTGTCGCTCTCACTATTGCTGGACCCAGAGCGCGTTTGGGACCGCAACTTGTCCCTTCCTCAGTGGCAGCAAACATACAATGACATTATATACAATGACACCATATATAGTGACACGTCATACAGTATACATGTGTAGGAAACAGACGGAGCGGCTTCCGGACCTGGTCTGAGAGAGCGATCTTGACTAGCCAAAGGAGTGGGTGTTGCAAAAGAGGTGGGAGTTGTGAAGAAATTGCTAGGGGAGGGAGCCGTGTGCATTCTGCATTTTGTGGAACGGAACAACGATGATAGAACAGGCCTATCCTTGTCCATAATTCAGACACAAATAGGATATATTCTATATCTTTGTGGATCTAACGGACGTGGACAGCACTTGGTGTGATGCCTGTATCTATTGCGGCCCCATTGATATGAATGGGTCTGCATCCGACTTGCAAAAAATGCGGATCGGATGTGGACAAAAACAACATGTGATGTGAGCCCTTACTGCGTGAATCTCTTTTTGTTCTGTTTTAGGTATAACAGAAGCACAAATCTATTTAAAACATTGTCCTAATGTTCTAGACCCGGCTGTCACCACACTGTAGAACAAGTTTACCAGCTCTGAATTCTGTCATCACCCAAGCTGACATCTCTGCTGGGAGGGGGTTACTCAGGCTGCTTAATTTAGGTTTTCCTAGAAGGACATGACGGTGGCGTAATATATTTACTGCTCATTGCTTGACAGTTGGGAAATACAGGGAACACCTACCAGGTTCTTGCTCTTCCTGTAAAGTTGACGTCATTGCTGGTGAAGCATTCACTGGAAACACAATATAAGTGCTGTTCTCCAGTGAGACAGTGAGACACCTGGATTAATACTAATACATTTATTGATATGTATTATTGCTGAGCCTGGCCCATTGGCGCTCTATAAGGGTACGGCCACGTGGTCAGGTTTCCTGATGACGTTTTCAAGTCAAAAGCAGGATTAAATAAAAAATGGGGAAATGTTGTACCTGTCCTTTATACTTTCTCTTCTTTTATGATCCACACCTAGTTTTGGTTTCCTAAATGTCTGGCCATATCTTAAGGTGTGACCCAATCAACTAACTAGGTGACAGCACTTAGACACCATCTGTGTATCCGACCTTCGCAGATATTTTCAGAGATTGAAATCTTTGATCCAAGAAGGCTAAGGCCGGATAGGATGCGGGTGCGTTGTGGGAAATCGCGTGATTTTTATGCGCGAGTGCAATGCGTTTGAATGCGTTTGCATGCGCGTGATAAAAATCTGAGTGTTTGTTACCCAGACCTGAAGCCGGACTTCTTCACAGAAGTTCGGGTTCGGGTTCGATATTCTGTAGATGTTATTATTTTCCTTATAACATGGTTATAAGGAAAATAATAGCATTATCAATAGAGAATGCTTAGTAAAATGTGGATTAAGGGGTTTAAAAAGAAAAAAATAATAACTCACCTCATCCACTTGATCGCGCAGCCTGCATTGTCTTCTTTCTTCTTCTTTCAGGACCTGCAAAAGGACCTTTGTTGGCGTAATCACGCTTTCCACGTGGTGAGCGAGGTGACGTCAGCGCAGGTCCTGCTGAATGAAGTTAGATGAACCTTCTATCTTCATTCAGCAGGACCTGCGCTGACGTCACCGCTCTCAACACATGGTGAGCACGATTACGTCATCAAAGGTCCTTTTGCAGGTCCTGAAAGAAGAAGAAAGAAGACTATGCCGGCTGTGCGATCCATTGGATAAGGTGAGTTAGTTTGTTTTATTTTTTAACCCCTCAAGTCACATTTTAGTAAGCATTCTGTATTAAGACTGCTATTGTTTGCCCTTATAACCATGTTATGAGGGAAAATAATACAGTAAATAGACTTTACTGGGTATTGTCTCCTAACAACCATGCATGAAAATTGCACCGCATCCGCACTTGCTTGCGGATGCTTGTGATCTTCACGCAGCCCCATTCATTTCTACGGGGCCTGCGTAGTGTGAAAAACACATAATATAGAGCATGCTGCAATTTTCACATAACGCACAAGTGATGAGTGAAAATCACCGCTCATCTGCACAGCCCCATTGAAGTGAATGGGTCAGGATTCAGTGCGGAGTCCACGTCACGCATTGCACCCGCGCGGAATTCTCGCCCGTGTGAAAGGGGCCTAAGAGTGTTCACCTCTTGTATTTGCCCATAGCCCTATAAACATGGTGCACTGCAGGGGTTATGAGAGCCTATGTTCCTAAATTACCAACACTTCCATCCATTTCCATAGGCTGCCAGCTACTACATGAATTTCATTATCTAAAACTGCACTGAGCCTACCCATCTCCACTGTCAATTTCATCAAGGGTCAATTAGACATTAGCGGCAGAATTGAGGAGATTAGAGGGGTGCAAGAGTGGTAGATGGGAGTCCATAGAGGAGGATTTTGCAGTAGTCCAGGTGGGAGAGCACAAGGGCGTGCACTAGCATTTTAGTTGACTCATGGGTGAAGAGATATGTAAATACAAGAGATGTTCTTGAGTTGAGCAGCAGGTGGAGGTAAGGGTTTGGATTTGTGGCGTAAAGCAGTGTTCCCCATCTCCAGTCCTCAGGTACCACTTACAGGTCATGATTTGAGAATATGCCTCAGAATGAATTCTTGTGGTAAGTCCTAATGCATTGAAAATAACTATATCACCTTCCCAATACTAAGGAACTCCTGAAAACATGACTGGCAGGAAGCCCTTAGCACTGGAGTTGAGGAACACTGGCTTAAAGGACAGGGCAGAATCAAATGTTATCCTTAGGCAGTGGACCTATGAGACTGGAGACATCGTGGTGCTGTTAACTGTAATGGATAGGTATGGCAGGGGGCCTGAGTGACATGGTGGAAAGATAATTAATTCACTTTTCTCTATGTTGAGTTTTAAGAAGCAGAAGGAGAAGAATGAAGATAGAACTGATAGACATGCTGGGATTCTAGACAGAAGGGAAATTGCATCTGGGCCAGCAAGGTAGATTTGAGTGTCATCAGAATAGAGGTGGTATTGGAGGCCCCGGGACCCTATGAGCTGTCCAAAGCCAAATGTATAAATGGAGAAAAGTTGAGGACACAGGTCAGAGCCTTGGGGAACACCAACAGAGAGAAAAGGCATGATGAGGAGGTGGTGTATGAAGCCATGAAGGTTCTCTTGGTGAGGTAAGAGGAGATCCAGGGGAGGGTCAGGTCTCTGATGCCGTGGGAGTAGAGTTGAGCGAACACCTGGATGTTCAGGTTCGACGAGTTCGGCCGAACTTTCGAAAAATGTTCGGGTTCGGGATCCGAACTCGACCCGAACTTCATCCCGAACCCGAACCCCATAGAAGTCAATGGGGACCCGAACTTTTGGGCACTAAAAAGGCTGTAAAACACACCCGGAAAGGGCTAGAGGGCTGCAAAAGGCAGCAAAATGTAGTTAAATCCCCTGCAAACAAATGTAGATAGGGAAATGATGAGTTAACATAAAATAAATAAAAATTAAACAATATTAATTGGAGTGAGGTCCCATAGCACAGAATCAGGCTTCAAGTCACCCACCAATGGAGAAGGTCACTTACTATTATTTTGACCACAGCACCCAGACAAAGGAGAGAGGTCCCACAGCAGAGAACCAGGCATCATATCACCCACCACAGGAGTAGGCCACCATTTAGTTACTTTGACCCCTACACCCAGACGGAGGAGAGGTTACACAGCAGAGAATCAGGCATTTAGATCACCCACCACAGGAGTAGGCCACCATTGAATCAGACCCCGGCAACCATGTCAGATGGCACAAGCATAAGCTTTATATCAATCAGCACAGGAGAAGGCGACTTTGACAGACTTTGACCCCTACACCCGGACGGAAGAGAGGTTTCAAAGCAGAGAATCAGGCATTTAGATCACCCACCACAGGAGTAGGCCCCAATTTAATGGGACCCCGGCAACCATGTCAGATGGCACAACCATCAGCTTCATATCAATCAGCACAGGAGAAGGCGACTTTGAAAGACTTTGACCCCTACACCCCAGACGGAGGAGAGAGGTTTCACAGCAGAGAATCAGGCATTTAGATCACCCACCACAGGAGTAGGCCCCCATTGAATCAGACCCTGGCAACCATGTCCAGATGGCACAACCATCAGCTTTATATCAATCAGCACAGGAGAAGGCGACTTTGAAAGACTTTGACCCCTACACCCAGATGGAGGAGAGAGGTTTCACAGCAGAGAATCAGGCATCATATCAACCACCACAGGAGAAGCCACCATTTAGTTACTTTGACCCCTGCACCCAGGAAGAGGAGAGAGGCACCACAGCACATATTCTGGCATCATATCAGCCACCACAGGAGAAGCCACCATTGAGTTACTTTGACCCCTGCACCCAGGAAGAGGAGAGAGGCCCCACAGCACATATTCTGGCATCATACTAACCACCACAGGAGAAGCCACCATTGAGTTACTTTGACCCCTGCACCCAGGAAGAGGAGAGAGGCCCCACAGCACATATTCTGGCATCATATCAGCCACCACAGGAGAAGCCACCATTGAGTTACTTTGACCCCGCACCCAGGAAGAGGAGAGAGGCACCACAGCACATATTCTGGCATCATATCAGCCACCACAGGAGAAGCCACCATTGAGTTACTTTGACCCCTGCACCCAGGAAGAGGAGAGAGGCCCCACAGCACATATTCTGGCATCATACTAACCACCACAGGAGAAGCCACCATTGAGTTACTTTGACCCCCACACCCAGGAAGAGGAGAGAGGCACCACAGCACATATTCTGGCATCATATCAGCCACCACAGGAGAAGCCACCATTGAGTTACTTTGACCCCTGCACCCAGGAAGAGGAGAGAGGCCCCACAGCACATATTCTGGCATCATATCAGCCACCACAGGAGAAGCCACCATTTAGTTACTTTGACCCCTTCACCCAAACAGAGGAGAGAGGTTCCACATCAGAGAATCAGGCATCATATCAACCACCACAGGAGTAGGCCACAATTTAGTTTATTTGACCCCTGCACCCAGGAAGAGGAGAGAGGCCCCACAGCACATATTCTGGCATCATATCACACACCACAGGAGAAGGCCTCTTTCAGTGATTTAGGCCTTTGGACCCAGACAGAGGAGAGAGGTCAGAGATTAGCTTCATATCCCCCAGCACAGCAGAAGACCGCTTTATTTGACTTAGGCCTCAGCACCCAGACAGAAGACAGAGGTAGCATGGCAGAGGTTATGGCTTCATGTCACCCGTTAGTTTAACCGGCCACTTTCATCTGGTTAGGCCCGGCGCCCAGACAGAGAAGAGTTTCATTCAACTGTGGGTTTCATAAGAATTTGTATCAAATAAAAGAAGTGGCCCGTAGCACAACAAGACATGTTTTAGGCAGTTAATAAGGACTACTCTGCACAAGGGAGGGACAGGTCCTGTGGGATCCATGCCTGGTTCATCTTTATGAAGGTCAGCTTGTCCACGTTGGCTGTGGACAGGCGGCTGCGCTTGTCAGTAATGACGCCCCCTGCCGTGCTGAATACGCGTTCAGATAAACGCTGGCCGCCGGGCAGGAAAGCACCTCCAAGGCATAACATGCTAACTCTGGCCACGTGGACAATTTCGAAACCCAGTAGTTGAATGGGGCCGAACCATCCGTCAGGATGTGGAGGAGTGTGCAGACATACTGTTCAACCATGTTAGTGAAATGCTGCCTCCTGCTAACACGTTCCGTATCAGGTGTCGGTGCAGATAGCTGTGGCGTGGAGACAAAACTTTTCCACATTTCTGCCATGCTAACCCTGCCCTCAGATGAGCTGGCCGTGACACAGCTGCGTTGGCGACCTCTTGCCACTCCTCTGCCTTCACCTTCCACCTGTTCCCCTGTGACATGTGGGAATGCTCTCAAGAGCGCCTCTATCAGCGTGCGCTTGTACTCGCGCATCTTACGGTCGCGCTCCAGTTCAGGAATTAAAGTGGGCACATTGTCTTTATACCGGGGATCCAGCAGGGTGGCCACCCAGTAGTCTGCACACGTTAAAGCGTGGGCAACTCTGCTGTCGTTGCGCAGGCATTGGAGCATATATTCGCTCATGTGGGCCAGGCTACCCATGGGTAAGGACAAGCTGTCCTCTGTGGGAGGCGTATCGTCATCGTCCACCGTATCCCCCAGCCACGCACCAGTGATGGGCCTGGGCTGCCACCCCGCTGTGAACTTGCGTCATCCTCGTCCCCCTCCACCTCCTCCTCCTCATCCTCCTCGTCCTCCAGTACAGTGCCTTGGCTGGCGACTTGTGAACCTGTCCTCTGCTGCTTAAACAAACCTCCCTCTGAGCCAATTCGAACAGACTGGCCCGAAAGTGTTAGAAGCGAGCCCTCATCCTCCTCCTCCTCCTCCACCTGGGCCACCTCCTCTAACATCATTGCCTAAGTGTTTTCTCAAGGAGACATAGAAGTGGTATTGTAGCGCTGATAACAGTGTCATCGCCACTGGCCATGTTGGTGGAGTACTCGAAACAGCGCAGCAGGGCACACAGGTCTCGCATGGAGGCCCAATCATTGGTGGTGAAGTGGTGCTGTTCGGCAGTACGACTGGCGCGAGCGTGCTGCAGCTGAAACTCCACTATGGCCTGCTGCTGCTCGCACAGTCTCTCCAGCATGTGCAAGGTGGAGTTCCACCGGGTGGGCACGTCGCATATGAGGCGGTGAGCGGGAAGGCCGAGTTCCGCTGTAGCGCAGACAGGCGAGCAGCGGCAGGATGTGAGCGGCGGAGCGCGCACAGACGGCCCGCACTTTATGCAGCAGCTCTGACATGTTGGGGTAGTGGTGAATGAACCTCTGCACCACCAAGTTCAGCACATGCGCCAGGCAAGGGATGTGCGTCAAACCGGCTAGTCCCAGAGCTGCCACGAGATTTCGCCCATTATCGCATACCACCAGGCCTGGCTTGAGGCCCACCGGCAGAAACCACTCGTCGGTCTGTTGTTCAATACCCCGCCACAACTCCTTTGCGCTGTGGGGCCTGTCCCCAAACATATGAGTTTCAGAATGGCCTGCTGACGTTTACCCGGGCTGTGCTGAAGTTGGTGGTGAAGGTGTGTGGCTGACCGGATGAGCTGGTGGAAGCAGTGGAGGAGGAAGCCGAGTAGGAGGAGGAGGCTACAGGAGGCAGAGAATGATGCCCTGCGATCCTAGGGGCGGAAGGACGTGCGCCAAGGAACTGTCCGCCGGGGGCCCAGCCGCCACTACATTCATCCAGTGTGCAGTTAGTGAGATATAGCGTCCCTGGCCGTGCTTACTGGTCCACGTATCTGTGGTTAGGTGGACCTTGCCACAAATGGCGTTGCGCAGTGCACACTTGATTTTATCGGACACTTGCATGTGCAGGAAGGCACGGCTGTCTTGGAGAAGTAGTGGCGGCTGGGAACCACATACTGCGGGACAGCCATGGCCATCAGCTGTTTGAAGCTGTCTGTGTCCACCAGCCGGAATGACAGCATTTCAAAGGCCAGCAGTTTAGAAATGCTGGCGTTCAGGCCAGAGGCTCGAGGGTGACTCGGGGAATTTGCGCTTCCTCTCTAAGGTTTGAGATATTGAGAGCTGAACGCTGCTGTGTGATATAGTGGAGGCGCTAGTTGACGGTGGCGGTGGTGGTGGTGTCGGTGGCACATCCTCTGTTTGCTGCTCGGCAGGTGGCAGCATTCCTCTCGAGGCGGAAGCCGAGGCAGCAGCGGTAGAGGGAGCAGGGGAGCCTCAGCGAGTGCCTGGTTTTTAAGGTGTGTACCCCACTGCAGTTCATGCTTTGCATGTAGATGCCTGGTCATGCAGGTTGTGCTGAGGTTCAGAACGTTAATGCCTCGCCTCAGGCTCTGATGGCAGAGCGTGCAAGTCACTCGGGTCTTGTCGGTAGGACATTGTTTAAAGAAGTGCCATGCCAGGGAACTCTTTGAAGCTGCCTTTGTGGGGCTGGGTCCCTGTTGGCGATGTCCAGTAGCAGGCGAACTCTGGGGCGCGGCTCGTCTGCTTTGGCCCCCTGCTCCCTCTTTGGCTTCGCTGTTGTCTCGGTCTCACCACTACCTCTTCCTCTGAACTGTGAAAGTCATCGCCACGACCTTCAGTCCATGTGGGGTCTAAGACCTCATCGTCCTCTGCATCGTCTTCCACCCAGTCTCCCTCCCTGACCTCCTCCTGTTCAGTCTGCACACTGCAAAAGACGCGGCAGTGGGCACCTGTGTTTCGTCATCATCAGAGAGTCGGTGACTCTGCTGTGGTGGTATTCCCATGTCCTCTTCATCTGGAGACATAAGTGGTTGTGCGTCAGTGCATGGTATGTCTTCCTCCACTGGGGAAGGGCTAGGTGGACGCCCCTGGGAAACCCTGGAAGCAGAGTCTTCAAACAGAAGAAGAGACTGCTGCATAACTTGTGGCTCAGACCGTTTCCCTGATATGCTTGGGGGTGATGTGACAGACTGATGGGCTTGGTTTTCAGGTGCCACCTGTGCGCTTTCCGCAGAAGACTGGGTGGAAGACCATGTGGTGAACGTGCTGGAAGCACTGTCGGCCACCCAATCGATTAATGCCTGTACCTGCTCAGGCCTTACCATCCCTAAGAGCGGCATTGGGCCCCACGAGATATTGCGGTACATTCTGCCGGCTAGTTGAGGGAGTTCGTTCCCTACTGTGTGCGCCTGGGGCCGAGCGGCCACGTCCTCTACCAGCAACAGAGGCTCCACGGACACCACCACGACCGCGTCCTCGTCCCTTAATAGTATTTTTCTTCATTGTTGCGATTCAACTCGCACCACAATGAAATATATTATTTTTATAAGCAAAATCCCCTCACTGGAATACTTTCAGTCTTTTGACTGTATGGATTACAGATGGAATGACTTGTTATATGTGAGTACCGCTTTCTTTGACAGATTCTAGTATGGGTACATATATGTTTTCCCAACCCCAGCACATTAGTTTGCTAATTCCAGATGTATGAAACGCAGGCCTAACTGTATCTAGTATATTGAACGCCAGATAAACTAACTTGGCCTTTTTAAATAAAAAAAATTCCCTCACTGGAATACTTTCAGTCTTTTGACTGTATGGATTACAGGTGGACTGGTATTAGTAGGGGTGACACAAGCACACCCAAGTCCCTGATGTAGGATTTCTATGGCACAGACCACTATTACAAGTGATTAATGGACGTTGGGAGAGATTGTGCTGCAGCACTAGTCCCAAGATGGCCGCCGCCTATCAGCCCAGTAACATGTGCCACAAAATGGTCTGCACAACCTTTAAAAAAAATAGCCTTGGACTGTGCTGCTAAATCGCTATTGGTCTGAATCCCAGGTGTAGATGTCTGACTTGTTTGGAGCTTTGGAATGCACACTGTGGCAGCTTCTGCTGCAGCACTACAAGTCGCAAAATGGCGGCCGGCGGTCAGCCCAGGTACATGTGGATGGAAAAATCACTCTGGCCACTCTAAAAATAGCCAATCCCTATCAAAAAAGCAGCTCAGCTGCAGTTGTTCAGATGAATCACAGGTGGAGGAGAGAAATTTGCTTCCAGTTATTCAATTATCCCTGCCTATTCTCGCCCTAGCATCAGCTGCGTCTATCCCTGTTCTATTCACATCGGGAGTGAGCACGTCCCGACGTGCGCACAAGCTTATAAAGAGGCTGAGTCACATGCTGCACTTGGCCAATCACAGCCTTGCCAATAGTAGGCATGGCTGCGATGGCATCTTAGGGCAAGTAGTATGATGCATGTTGATTGGCTGCTTTGCAGCCTTTCAAAATGCGCCAAAATACATGCCGAACGACGAACCCGAACCCGAACTTTTACGAAAAAGTTCGGGTTCGGGTCCGTGTCACGAACACCCCAAAATTCGGTACGGACCCGAACTATGCTCGAACTGTTCGCTCAACACTACATGGGAGACATTAGTGAGTAAATTTGTTAGAAGCCAGGTTTGCCTTTGTATTCACATATACATTCTGACGGTTCGGGGCTGGCATTGACAAGTGCTGTACGCTGGAGATTTGCTCAAATAGAAGAGAATACAGTGACTTTATAGTATATTGTCCTCTGGAACATTATATTTCTCCGAAAAAAGCCTTGTATTTTTCTTTATGAAATTGGACACATGCAACAGTACACTAAGGGGGACCATACACATTGGATAGATGTCGGTGGAGGGTTGGGAAGCAGTTAAACAAACAATCATCTGATGAGCATTTGTTTCACAAGGTACAGTTATATATATTCTAGTCCATATTGGACGTTACAGTTGTTCAAACTGGCCATACACATTCAATAAACCCGGGCGATGGATGAAAAGTCTTTTGTCTAACTATTGGATGAAAATTTCACGGCTGGCTTCTTTTCAGGTCTCGATAATCTGTCATCAATGAGTTAAAACAATCATTCATTGTTAAATTACACGCAATGAAAGATCATTTTGGTTGACAATTTTCCATGTTGGTCATCTTAAGCCATGTGTGTGAAGCCTAAAAGGCTACCTAAAATAAGTAAAAACAGCAAAAAAAAAAAGTTATAAAACTATAAGACCCTGTTAGATAACAAAAAAGGTAACAAGTCAACAAATAACCTCACATTACTACTACTGTAGATGTAGCTTGAACAAAGTCTACTCCAGAGACAACTTCAAGAACATTTTTGCAGACCTGTTTGAACAAAGTTATCTTCCCGAAATCTTCATCGAGGAATTTCTACTGAGTGCCTGAGGGTATGTCTTGCGTGGTATACTTTTCACATCACATTACTGTGGTCGGGGCTGACAGTTCACCACTCCCATTCATTTCAGGGAAGTGTCATTACTTCATGTGATAATTAACACTGGAATCTACATTATGACAATGCATATAAATGAGTTATTCACCAGTTTCTGGAAATTTGACCCTAATCCGAGCTCTTAACCTAATCCACACTTCCGTCTTCTATATATTCCAGGTGAAGAACAGAAGAACAGAACTGAATCTGAGCTCAACCATTAGTAAGTTGATATATTCTAATATAATGAGCAATTAGTGTAATCATCAACGAGCTATCGAAGTGTCTTCGAGGTGGAATGGGATGGAAATGGAAGACCATTATGAGGAACAACCGTACTACTTAGCATGGTTTGGCATTGTTTGATGGAAGGGTTACCATGCGTTTTTGTGATATTTTGGCGATTCTTAGGGGTTTTCCAGGGTGGATCTACAAAAGCCTCAGCTTCACCACTGTCTATCAGCTGCACTTCAATAGAGGTAGCAGAAGAGACAGTTTAACCTCATAGAGACCCAGATATTACTGGACCTTGGGGCCTTTTGCCACATTACTAGTGTTTTTTTCTTATTTTTTTTTTTGGGTAATGAAAAACTAGATCAAAATTTATTTTTGTTAAAGAAGCAGAGTCTTTACTTTCTTCTGAAGGCTGCACTGTTTGCATCAGCCTATGGGCCATGATTGGTATTCTCACTAGACTTGTATCTATCAGCTCATGAGGACAACCTTCGTGAGAACGGCATGTTGTAGACAGAGCCTGAGGTAAGTAAGTAGTTTTATTTCATTGCCTCCTTCAGACAAGCTGACTCGCTTCCCCCACTGTAAACATGCTCGGCTGTTCCTGTAGCTACCGCAGGAGTAAATGAAGGCAGTTCACATGTTCATTCGTTCTCCATCTGGATGCGTCTGTTAGTGGCTTCTTCAAAATACTGGACATGGGTCACAGGATACCTGTTCTCCACCTAGGTGAGGGTCCACTATTCTGTGGATATCCCATAAAAGGGGGTCTTCATTCCCCACATAGGTGAAGGTCCCTGAGGGCCCACTATCTAGTGGATATGTCATACAAGAGTTGCGACTACCATACCAAAAGAGTGTCCTGTACATCAGCATGCTGTACCTTTTTTAAAACCATAGAGTCTTCTGCACAATTCGGCACAGAAGCACCCTATAAAATACACCCTATGATTTATTTATTTTTTTACATGGTGCCCTTTGGGTGACATATGCACTTATAGCGGCATGAGGCCTTTATCTGTGGAATATCCGGAAATATTCAGCATGCCATGGTGTCACCGGCTTTGCTCTATGTTTCGGCCAAGAGGACCAGGAAGTGGCTGTGATCAATGTGGTCGCAACGGCTTTCTGTTTTTCTTTTTGTCCTTCAATTCAGTGATAGGTGGAACTCAAAAGTAAAAACTGGAGTGGGATCTGTGACGGTATAAAATGTGTTACTATATTGACAAAATTGGTATACTTTGGGCATGGTGATACAGGAAAACACGGTGATAGTCCTTAGTGAGCCACCATAGCTCTCAGCAGAGCGGTGGACTCATGCTTGACTGTTAACCATTTATTTTGTTGCAGTAAAGACGTGTATTGGGGCCTCTGCACATCATTATTAACCCTTTAAGGACTCGGGGTTTTTTCATTTTTGCATTTTCGTTTTGCGCTCCATGCCTTCCGAGAGCCATAACTTTTTTATTTTTACGTTCACATGGCCATATGAGGGCTTTATTTTTGCGGGACAAATTGTACTTTCCAACGCCACCATTTAATATTGCATACGATGTAGTGGGAAGCGGGAAAAAAATTCCAAATGGGGTGAAATTGCAAAAAAAAAACAATTCTACCACAATTTTACGGGTTTTTAAATTACGACGTTTGATGTGTGATAAAACTGACCATTTAGTTTTATTCTACAGGTCAGTACGAATCCGGCGATACCCAATATGTATAGTTTTTCTTGCGTTTTGATAGTTAAAAAAAATTCAAAAGTGGGAAATTTTTTTTTTTATTTTTGTCGCCATATTTTGACCCCTATAACTTTTTGTAATTAAGTGTATGGCATTGTATGGGGGCTTATTTTTCGGGGCGATCTGAACTTTTAGTTGATACCATTATGGGGTGTGTAGGACTTTTGATCACTTTTTATTTAATTTTTTTGAGGAAATGAAGCGTTCAAAAATGGCGAATCCGCCATTTGGGCGCTTTTCCGTTTTCTGTTTACCGTATGGGGAATATATTTTTATATTTTTATACCACGGGCGTTTTCGCACATTATGACACCCATGATGTGTATTTTTAAAAAAAAATTATTATTTTATTTTAATTTTGGGGAAAGGGGGTGATTTGAATTTTTAGGTTTTTTATTTATTTTTATTTTTTTATTTCTTTTATTTTTCTTTTACACTGTTATATAGGTCCCATAGGGACCTATATAAATCAGTCATCTGATTGCTTCTAACATAAACTCCAATACACTTGTATTGGAGTTTATGAGATTTACTACTTTCCTATGAAGCCCTATTGCTAACAAGGGCTCCATAGGAAATAGTAAGTGATAGCCTCATGCTGAATGAAAGGCTTGAGGCTATCCTTACAGCGCTCCGATTCTCCCGATCACCACTAGGGGAGCCGGAGAGCTGCCGAAAGTTTTACTTTCGGTTTTAGCGCAGCGCAGATGCCGTGGTCAGGATTGACCACGGCATCTGCGGGGTTAAATGATTGCGATCGGCATCGCTGCCGGCCGCGATCATTAGCCGCGGGGGTCAGCTACAGGAAACAGCCAGACCCCCGCAGCGATCGCGCCCACAGAGGGCAGGAGCGGGCGCCATACTTAGGGATCGGACCCATGACGTACCCATACGTCATGGGTCCTTAAGGGGTTAATGCTTTGTGTTATACGCTTTAGGACCTGTGGTCATATGACTATATTTGCAGGTCCTCAAGTGAGAGATGTAGATCATGCTGTTGTGAAGACACTGTGGTGTAGACTCGGTGAGGTGGCAGGACTTTCCCTGAGTATCGAGGAGTGAGAATGGAAAGGATTATGAAAAACGACCAACAGATTAAGGCAATGACTTGGACTTTCCGATTCCTCAGATGTCAATCCAATCAGGCTCCTGTAGGATGTGCCTAAAGTACAAGGCTACTCATGGAGGTCACACCAATTGCTTATGGGACTTAAAGCTGCTAACAACTTATGGCAGATATCATAGGACAACGTGAGAGGACATGCAGAGTCCAAGCAATAAATGGGTCGGGCAGTTTGGGTGGGGTAACCTACACAATATGAGGCCTCATGCAGATGACCATATGTTCGGTCTGTGTCCGAGACTCTGAGTACAAATAATGTAGTAGATGTCACCTGCAGTCCTATGTAACACCACAGATAACACAGTGACAGCTCTCTGAGTACAGATAATGTAGTAGATGTTACCTGCAGTCCTATGTAACACCACAGATAACACAGTGACAGCTCTCTGAGTACAGATAATGTAGTAGATGTTCCCTGCAGTCCTATGTAACATCACAGATAACACAGCGATAACTCTCTGCATACATATAATGTAGTAAATGTGACCTGCAGTCCTATGTAACACTACAGATAACAGAGTTATGACTCGGAGTATAGATAATGTAGTAGATGTCACCTGCAGTCGTATGTAACACTACAGATAACAGAGTTATGAATCTGAGTAAAGATAATGTAGTAGATGTCACCTGCAGTCCTATGTAAGACTACAGATAACAGAGTTATGACTCTGAGTATAGATAATGTAGTAGATGTTCCCTGCAGTCCTATGTAACATCACAGATAACACAGTGATAGCTCTCTGCATACATATAATGTAGTAATTTTGACCTGCAGTCCTATGTAACACTACAGATAACAGAGTTATGACTCTGAGTATAGATAATGTAGTAGATGTCACCTGCAGTCCTATGTAACATCACAGATAACACAGTGATAGCTCTCTGCACACATATAATGTAGTAGATGTCACCTGCAGTCCTATGTAACACTTCAGAAAACACAGTGATAACTGTCTGAGTAAATATAATGTAGTAGATATCACCTACAGTCCTATGTAACACTACAGATAACATAAGGAGTTCTCCGAGATTTTAATATTGATGGCCAATCCGTAGGAAAGGTCATCAATATGAGACTGGTGGAGGTCCAACTTCAGGCACCACTGTCAATCAGCTGAAGACCTCACTGCTCACAGCTCACAGTTTACGAAGACAGCGCTGTCCATTGTATAAAGGCTGTGCTTGGTATTGCGGTTCGGCCCCTTCACTTGGATGGGACTGAGCTGCTTCTAGACTACGTGACCAACGAATGTGAAAAACTAACAGAGCGCCGAAGACTCATCATACAGAAAATAAATAATTAACTTTATCTGTACTCAGATACTGTATGTATTATCTAAGGAGTTACATAGGACTGCAAGTTATATCTACTACAATATCTCTACTCAGATGGATATCAATGTATTATCTAAGGAGTTACATAGGACTGCAAGTTATATCTACTACAATATCTCTACTCAGATAGATATCAATGTATTATCTAAGGAGTTACATAGGACTGCAAGTTATATCTACTACAATATCTCTACTCATATAGCTATCAATGTATTATCTAAGGAGTTACATAGGACTGCAGGTGACATCTACTACATTATCTGCTACTCAGATAGATATCAATGTATTATCTAAGGAGTTACATGGACTGCGGAGCGACATCTGCTACATTATCTGTACTCA